>JASAND010014696.1:0-20965 GCA_030248195.1 Trissonchulus latispiculum
GGGGTGGATACCACCCTCCCGGTTAGTGTGGGCGAATCTTCTGATTTGGGCGAACGAATTCAAGACCTCCCGCAAATTTCTTCGGCTTTTAAGGGGGTTACAGCCCCACCCGAACTTCCGTCCGGGGGGAACCGGAAACCCCTACTGTTACAGCTAGCGAACCATCTCCCCTTAAATCGTGTCTTCTGCATGAATCAGATCTGTCTCCAATTGAAGGGGAGGTGGTCGGGATGTGCTCCCCCCTAGCTCCCGTCATTTTTTCAGACCAGGTGGAGGTATGGGTGGAACAATTCCTCACACCGGAAGAGGAGTCCCTGGCAGGAGGTTCCAAAGTGGGCGACACGGAGGACCCTCTGCAAGGACTGACGGCTCCGTCTAAAGAGGGGGTGGTACCTGGGGAGAGTCAAGGGCCCTCCGTTTGGCTGTGGAGCAATGGGCGTGTGGAACGGGTTCCGGCAGGCGTGGAACTGGGAGCCCAGGTTAATTTGGCGCAGGAGGAAGAGGATGTTCCGGAGAGTGACGGGGGCGACCCAGACCCCTCAGGAACGGAACCTGCGGAGTCGACAGAAGCAATGGAAACATCGGACGACGCCTTGCTTAAATCTTCATGGTCTAAACGGTCGATCCGGCGCAAGATCCACCCCGGAGAGTTTGGCTATGAGAAGCCGGATTGGTCCCGGATCCTTCAGCAAAAAGGCTTGGTGGCTCCGGAGGCACCTCTGGAGTCGAGTTCAGCCCCACAGGTGCTCACGGTGGAAGAGAAGCGCACCCTGCTCAACAACAAGATCAAATTTTTAGAATGTTGTTTGACCCGTCAGAATCAGCGACGCCTCCGGCTTATGATTCTCAACTTCCCTGACATCTGGGATGCTGCCGGTGGATTCGGGAAAACTGAGTTGGACTACCATTACATCGAAATCGAACCAGGTAAGCGCCCCATTAAAGCCAGGGCGTACAAAGTTAACCCTGCTCAGAAGAAGATTATTGATGAGAAGCTCACAGCTTGGTTGGAGCAAGGTCTGATTCAGCCGTCCCGGAGCCCCCGTGGGTCGCTGAATTCTCCTGGCGGCAAAAAAGGGGGGTAGTGGGGTGTGTGGAGTGTATCAAAGCCAACTCTGTGTCACCACGCGTGGTTTTTTTACTCGTCTCTTCACCGCTCTCGTCTCTAGGAATTTGTTTTAGTCCACTTTCTCCTCGCTGGGTTCTGGCTTCCGATTTTTCCCAGATTCGATCTATCCGCCTGACTGCGAAAAGACTGCCTTCATCACGCAATTCGGGCTTTGGAATTCAAAGTGATGCCATTTGGTCTGTGTAATGCTCCTAGCACTTTCCAGCGGATCATTGACAGGATCATGGAAGGATTCATTGTCTACATTGATGATGTCTTGGTGACCAGTGCCAATCAGTTGGATCATCTCAAGCGGCTTTTGGATGTTTTCCTGCGATGCTCCCGGGAGCATGTGATCCTCAAGTTATCTAAGTGCGAATTTGCCCGCAAGCAGATGGCGTTTTTGGGACATATCTTGTCTGAGTTCGGGATTGCGACGGATCCGGAGAAGATTCGCGTGGTCAAGCATTTTCCGGTGCCTCAAACGGTCAAGGATATTCAGAGTTTCCTGGGTCTGGCTGGCTATTATCGACGTTTCGTGGCCAATTTTTCCAAAATCGCTCATCCTCTGACGGCACTGCTGAAGAAAGATCGTGATTTTATCTGGGATGCTGCCTGCCAGGAAGCCTTCGAAACGCTTAAGGACCGCCTTACTACGGCTCCGGTTCTGATGTATCCGGACTTTTCTAAGCCATTTACCTTGGTAACTGACGCCAGCTATTTTGGTATTGCCGCGGTTCTTCAACAACTGGATTTGAAGGACAAATTCCATCCAATTGCCTACGCCGCCCGAGCGCTACAACCGGCGGAGAAGAACTACAGCGTGACAGAACTGGAAGCCTTGGCGATCTTTTTCGGGATCTCCTATTTCCAGCATTATTTGGTTCTTCACGATTTCGACGTCATCACCGATCATCAAGCCCTGGAATACATGCTGGGAGATGCCGCCAAATCCAAAGCTGCTCAGGGGCGCATAGCTCGGTGGCGGGCCTTCCTCCGGGGGTTCCGATTCCGGGTCATTCAACGTCCGGGGATTACGAATGGGGCTGCGGATGCTCTATCCCGCAACCCTCCGATGCTGGCGGGTTCTTTTGCAGACCATCCCGAGATCCCGGATTTCATTGGATCCCTTATTGAGGAGGCTCTGGAGGCGGAAGGTCCGGAGGATGGCCCATGTGGTCCACCGGTTACTGCGGCCGCAGCCAGCGTTTGGAAAGAGGCCTTGGCGGCAGATCCATTCACAAAGGCTGTTATGGATTTTGTGGAATCAAAAATCGTTCCGGAATCAGGAGATTTGGCCACCTTCATCCGACGATTTGCTTCCGATTACAGTGTGGAAAATGGTATCTTGTATCGTTGGCATAGGGATCTCCGGTATTTCCGCCGTAAGGAAGCCGCCCGGCTCATTGTGGTTCCGGAGGCCTGTAAAACCTATGTTTTGGATGAATGTCATCAGGACCTACTGGGTGGATGTCACAATGGGAAGGCAAAGACCTTTGGATTCATGATTATCCGTTATTATTGGCCCACTCTGGGGGCAGATGTCACCAAGTACCTGGCCAACTGCCGGGCTTGTGCTGCTTGCGATCCTGGACCAGTCCGTCCTCAGGCATATCTGAAGTTCTTCACTCCGGTGGAGGCTCCTTTTGAGCGCCTGAGCATGGATGTTATGCATGCTCCAACTACAAAATCAGGTAATAGCAAAATTTTAGTGGTGGTAGATTTTTTCTCTCGGTGGGGGTGGGCCTTTGCCATGCCGAATGAGCAAACGCTCACGATTGCCAAAGTGTTCGCCGAAAACGTCATTGCAGTTCATGGTGCTCCGCGAGAGGTCATCACGGATCGGGGAACCCCTTTCTGCTCCAGTCTTATGGAAGAACTCTGCCTGCTGATGGGCACCAAGAAGATCCGGACAACGGCCTATCATCCTGAATCCAATGGTGCGTGCGAACGCCTCAATGGTACTCTCAAGAGTCTGCTCCGGAAGTGCATGGTTGCGCGGAATCAAGAATGGGATCAACTTTTGCCTTGGGTGGTTTTCGCGTATAGAGCTACCCCCCATTCCTCCCTGGGGGAATCCCCGTATTATATTCTTCACGGGCGGGACCCTCGGTTGTTTTCAGAAAATTTTTTGACCACTCCGGAACCTAGGGTAAAGGATTTCATGCCGTCCTATCTGGATGACCTCCGGGATCGCCTGCGCTACACTCGGCGTATCCTGACAAGTCACGTGGCTGCGATTCTGAAGAAGCGGAAGGCCACCTATGATGCCAAAGTCAAAGTGGTCAAGTACACGGAAGGAATGCTGGTCTGGAAACATGTGGCCAAGTGTAATGCTCCCAAGGGCACCAGCCGGAAGTACCTCCCAGCTTTTGAAGGTCCCTTCCGGGTGCTCAAAGTGCTGTCCCCTACTAACTGCCAAATCCAGTCTACTTTGCGTGTGGGAACTGATCCGGAGACCATTCATGTCAATCGTCTCAAACCTTTTGCGGATCAGGCCCAGCCTGCGGAGTGAACCTGTTTATGTTTAGTTAGGATTTTTATTAACACGCATGACCCCCGACTGTACCCATATGATCTCACACTCTTGTACGTATTAACATGTGTTTTATGTTTTCTCATGTTTTACCTACGTTTGTATTTTAACAAGGTTTGCTTTTATTTTTAGGTGTTAATTTGTGTTTTGCCTGCGTAATTCTAAGATTCTTTTCCAGGATTTGCAGTGAGTGTTCTCTTTGTTTGTGTATGAGGTTTTCTAGGGGTCTTATTAAGTCTTTATTAAATTCTTTTCCTTGAGTCTCTTTAAAAAGTTCTTTTTCTTGCATTCTATAAATTCTTTAGTCTTATTTCCTTGAGTATTTCTATAAATTATTTTCTTAGCACTTCTATTAAATTCTTTTCCTTGAGCTTACTTCAAATTCAATTAATTTTCGTACTTTTGTCCTTTTGATCTTAGTCATGGGTCAAGCCCTCAGTAAATTAGCACGTTCAATGAAAGATTATGTTTTGGAGGAATTGTCTCGTGAGGCGGAGGAGCTGCAGAAATTACCCCGCTTTCACGGACTGTCACCTCCTAGATCTACAGCAGATTGGCAACCCGGTTTTGTCTGGCCTCAAGGTGCTCCGGAGTTGCCTCTTCGGATTGCTATGAATATGTATATGACACAGTTTGAGGCGGAGGCATGTTCACGAAGGGAGCTGAACAATCTTATCGAATATGAACATTTTGCTTCTCTCTGTGCTACAGCTTCCCATACTATTCGTGAGGCCTGTTTGTTACCTCCCATGTCATTCCGACCTTAGTATATTATTTATGTTTTAGGGTGTAACTTTGTCTGTACGGATTCTATCCGGTGTTTGGTGCTCAAAGTCGTGCTTCGGGTTGACACAATCAGTGGGTTGAACCCAACTCTTTTCAGTTGGAACAAAGGTACCTACGAGCCACCCTAATTATACATCTTTCCTTGATGCAAATTTTTCATATCCTAAATTTCTTTTAGACTTTAAAGTTTGGTTATTTTGGTCGGAGATTTTGGGGGGATTTACTCCTAAAGAGGGGGTAATTTTATCTTCATCTTCTAGTATTCTATGTAATTGTGTAATTTGTGTTGTTTGTTTATGTGTGCATTCTTTAGGTCCGGTTTCTCCTTCTCTACGGATCCTTGATTCTGCCCTCGCGGTAACGAAATTTTTTGGGTTAGTTGTTCTCTGGTTTCTTCTTTTGTGTGTACTTCGTTCGTATTATGGCTAATAACCAGAGTAAATTTGCGGTCCGACCAGAGGATATCCGGGTTATGTTACCTTTGGTTTCCGCTAAGAGAGTACGTAGGGAGACTTATCAGGCGGTTACCACACAGTTGGCCCTGGGCAAGTCTGCTAAAGCCTGGGAGGATTGGGCGGCGCAAGAGCGGAAGCGCCAGGAACATAAAGCGTGGGAGGAGAAGTTGGCCCGTATGATCCGGACTTCGGATCCTAATTTGCCGTACCCGGTGCGTCTTGCCCCTGGTTCTGTGCTTAACCCGTCCTCCAAAAATATTTATAAAGAGTATAATTCTCTTTTTCATGCGGTAGTTGAAACGGATACGGTTCCCGCGCGCCTGCGCTCTCGCACAGCAAATCAGCCGGAGGCCACTTTTGAGATCAAATATCGTGAATATAAGTCACTTTTTTCGGTCGCAGTGGCTCCGGATACAGGTGACCCTGACCAAGCTTTGCTTACTACAGTAATAGAGCACCAAAAATTGGATTCCGGATTTCTGTAGTCAATAAACAGGGTTAAGCGTATGGGCCAGATTAGCCACTTTGGATGCAGGGACCCAGAACCGCAAGTCTAAGTTAAGCCTACCCAAAAGAAACTTCCGGGTGCAAATTTGTTTATATAATAACCCTATGGACGATGCTCTATTTATGCAAGAAAAGTTATTTTTCCTAGCTGTATTGTAGGTGTTTTTTTGCGAAACCGTGGTTTTTCTCTAAATTCGTTAACAAAAAATAAAAATTTCTTATTACTCTCCCTGCTCAAGAGCTATCGATCGGCAGGAAATTTGGTCCATTATAGAGGGGCCATTACCAGTTGATATATATCAAAATTATTTCGATCGAATTTCATTTGCGAAAATGACAGCAAAAATTCGATTTTTGATGTTTTATTAACCCTCGATATGATTCTTGCAGTTTCATGATAATTTCTATA
Source organism: Trissonchulus latispiculum (assembly GCA_030248195.1). Lineage (NCBI taxonomy): Eukaryota > Metazoa > Nematoda > Enoplea > Enoplida > Ironidae > Trissonchulus > Trissonchulus latispiculum. The sequence goes on from JASAND010014696.1 coordinate 5,802, forward strand.
TCATTTTAAAGCTTTCGGAGTATCCTGAGCATTAACAGGTGATTAAAATGCTGTTATCGCTTTGTGCAAATTTCATCGTACAAGCTCCAATTCTTTATGAAAGCAAATGAAACTTTCTAAAGACATTATCTTTAACATTCTAGGACCAGTCCCGCATTTTGGAGGTAAAAAATGGCCATCTTCGAGGAAATCAACTTTTTAAAATTATATACTGCCAAATCCTACGGACAATTTTAGTTTATTAATACTCAATCACTACACAGTCAAATTGCACAATGCACATTTTATCAATGCCAGTAGCTGGAGTTCTTTGCTTTAAGCCGGAGATTTGGACGGAAAACAATTTTGGCAAAACAGCGATTATTTTGTTTTGAACATCGATTTCTCAAAAACTACCCAATGGATTCGTGTCGTGTAGGGCGAAAATTTGCACTATGCGAAGGGACATCTTTCCTTTGAGCAAACAATTCTCCAGTTGCGAGCAAACTCAATGTAAAGTTGCAAAACCAAAGTTGTCTCCGTACATTTGGTGGAATTTCTGGAGGATTAAAACCTGCTGTGCCAAATCAAAAAATGTCCCACATGTCTTTTATATCTAGGTATACGTTTTGGCCGATTCTACAGTTTTGAGAAATCGGTGCTCAAAACTTAATGGGCAATATTTAGCCGCCATGTATGGAAACTTTTCAGTCGGGAATCTTGTTTGTTTCGGTAACCCATGCGAATGTAAATACTGATTATTGGCTTTAAAACTATGTACAAAGCTTTTTCCAACTACCATAATTGCGTAAGTTTTAGCGTTTCAAAAGTCACTACTCAAAAGGATACCACCACCAAAAGGGCAGACTGGCTTTTTAAATAGTAGTAGAAAGTATATAATACATTATATAGATAGAATGTAGGAATGTATTATAAGCTTCGAAGTGATACCTTGTCGAATATTGGGCAAGTTACGACATATAAAAACAGCACAGGAGGAAACAATCACCTACGAGTCTCTTTTAGTAGCTGCAGCTTTTATTTTGCTTCTTTCTAGCTAAAGTTTCTGCGTGAGAAAAATGAGAAAAGTAGGCAGTATTCGGGATGCGCAAACATTTTAATACCTGATTTCCTCAAAGAAAAACGATTTCGTGCTAACTAAGAATGAGATTATCAGCTATTTGATAGAAGTATCGAGTGATAAACCCGATGTCCCACTAAAAATTGCTTCCGTCGCTAAAAATTTGAAAGTTGAACTCGTTCTGTAATTAGTTAAGAAAATTCTAGGGAAAACAAAATACATTTCATCGGAGCTATTAAAAAGACCAAATGTTAAGCTACATTTTGATATAAAAATAATTTCCTAACTCCGACTAGCAATGAAGTTTTAAATATAATGTCTCCAAACGAATTTGGCACTATATATTTGATATTTAATCCGTTTAATCCCCGCAAATAACAGGGATTAAACTATTGTGCTTTTGAACTGTTTTTTAAGTGACGGATTAAACGGATTAAACTTAATCATTTTATGAAAAGGCCGCGGATTAAAATTTAATCCGCCAAGCTTTTAATCCGTCGGGATTTTATGAATACGATTTTGATCGGCGGATTAAACTAGTCCGTTTAAGTCACGGATTAAACTTTAATCCGTTTAATCCGTGAGCGTATTCATTAAATGATTAAAGTTTAAGTTAATCCGTTTAATCCAATTTATGAAAAGGCCCCAAGTTCTATCCGTTGGCCGCAAACAGGGTGCCCAGAAATTTCCTAAAAACGAAAAATGTCTGAATGCGGTCTACAGTTGTCCAAGCGAAGAGTCTTCTGGACTCCATTGACAAGACCCTAGATAATCATTATAATCACAAATCATCATCACTAAATTTCAAATGTTTTTATAAAATGAAAGGAACATGATAGTTTGCCAATGGAAATGTTAACTTTTATAAGATACCTAACCTTGTATTTTCTTATTTACCTTCTTTAAGATTACAGCCGAATTTGAAACTGTATACGATCCAAACACAGCAGCAGAATTGTTTGAATTTGAACACAAAATTTTCACAGATGGCGTTTTAGGGTACTGGTTCGGTTATTTGCAGCAAACTAAAATTACTGAATTCTTGGAAATCAACGATAATTTTTATCATGTGCTTGTTACACTTAGACTCTCAATGTTCGACTTGGATTTGTGATACATGGAAACAATTTTTGACACGGTTTTGTTTGTCGAAGTGTGGGAAAGCTTAGAAAAAAGCGACCAGTTTAGGCTTTAAATGAGTTGCTAATGAATTGGATTAAAAATGTTTTTCCGAGTGCTGTTTTTCTGAAATTTTTTGTTTAATGAAGAAAGAAGCTCAATGTCTTTACAAAAAGTGTAGATTTTGTCCGATTTCTGTCAAAATTGTCAAGTTTAGATGCTTATTTGTACCAAATACCAAACGTAAAATGCTGAAAAATAGCTCTCGGTAACTGGCCCAAAGTTGCGTGTGTAAAGCTGCTTTCCAATTTCTTGTGCTTGCATGAGTTCAGAGAAATTTGCGTTCATGTTCAACACAATGTGGGTTGCCCTAGGGTTGTTTCTCAGCAGGCTATATTAGTTTCAGTTTTTGTCGGTGTCTTGGATAATTTCAATTTCATTTAGTGGACGAATTAGTTTCAGTTTAAGGTGGTGATTCCTTTTGGGCACATATTGTTGGTTGACGGTTCAAATCAAGATGAAATTTGATGAAACTTTTCAAAATAAGTTCTTTTAGCATTCTAACACCTCCCGCTTAGGGTCGTTTTTGCCGATTTTTGATAGTTAAACAGTTGTCGCATAGCTATAATTATATTCATTCGAAAGATTTGTTGAGCACTACATTTTTGCTTTTTGAAGCACCTTTCTAGCTTTTCGCTATCGTGGGATATAGCAGATTTTCTTATTTTGGCGTCGAAAACTAGTCATTTTTGCAGAAATCATCCGCCATTTCTTGAGCTACGCAAGCCGTAAAATTAAACAACGGGTGTGAATTTGGCTGGGTTTATTTTAGGCGAAGAAAAGTGGGGGAGGGAGATTAGGGGGACCCCCCCACGAGTGGGGGGAGGTCGAAAAGTGGGGGGAATAAAATAGTTTGAAAATGCCAAAAATACAGTAAAAAATAGCCTTTTTTCTACATATACTGCTATAACTATGCTAAAAAGTGCTCAAAAATTGAGTTTGAGACTTGAGTACCAAAACAGACGATTTTTGACCAATAATCCTTAAACTGGCATTTTCTGGGCACCTTATAGTGAGTGGGGGAAGCCCAAAAAAGTGGGCGTGGGGGCGAGTGGGGGGGGGGAGGTCGAGTGGGGACCCGAAAAGTTAGGGGAGGCGCCCCCCCCCCAGTAAAGTAAAGCCAGCTTGAAAGTCTCGTCGAGGAAGATTATGCCTGTCATTATAATCGTCTAAGTGCTATCCTTTACGCTGCTATCATAAAAAATGTAGTTTTTGCAAAAGCATGACCAAATTTGTTCCAGCGGTTGTGGAGCATTTAGTATACAAGTTAGAGCCTAGAGGGTTGCCACTAACTAGACGCGTTTTACACAAAAATAAACAGGGACCCCTTTTTAATTGCCCCGATTGTTGCTTTCTAGCTAAAGTGGTCGCTTGCCAAAGTTGGGAAAAGTAGGCAAACAAAATCCAGGTTGCGCATACATTTTAGCTAATTTTTTTATAACGAAGAGAGGTTCACAATGATTGAAAAGGGTCCCCAGCTATTTGATAGTGGAATAGAATGATGTGGCCGATGCCTCACGAAAAAATTACTTTAGTCTGCAAAAAAATCTGGAAAATTAAATTACTTCGAAAATGCAGTAAATAATTTCCGAGAACTAAAATTAGTTTCGTTGTAATCATTAGAAACAGCAAATGTAAAGCTGCAGTTTGATTAAAAAATGGCTTCTTAACTCTAATGAATGAATGAGTAATAAGGATTGAACTTTCATGTCTCCAAAAGGAATCACCACCTTAAGTTTCAGTCGGGAATGCAAAATGAGTTTCAGTCCGAATTTCGGATCTTGCTCAAAAAGTTTCAGTTTCAATCGGCGACCTATGATAATGTCAGCTGAAGTTTTAGCTCACCACTCAAAATAGCTCACTTTCAGTTTCATTGCCTGAAACCTCACTAGGACGAAATAAAACAAACCAATCACTCATAAATAAATGTGTGCATGGACTCAACTAAATTTTCGTGGACTAAATTGACTAAATTGACTAACGGCCGTTTGCACCAAATGTGGTTAACCATTTGCTAAGCATATGGTTATTTGCTAACCAAATGGTTAACTAACCATTTGCTAACCATAACCATATGGTTAGCAGTAACTTCTTTGCACCAAATGTGGTTAGCAAATGGTTAGTCTACCATATGGTTAGCAAATGGTTAGCTGGAGCTTGAGGCGGGACTTATTTGAACCCATCAGATTACTCTGCTGCACTCGTTTATCCAATTAATTACATTGAAATTTTAAAAAGCCTCACTCACGATTAAACACATTTCAAGGTCGTGTATCTACGTATACAATTCCTATCTTGTGTCTTCTGTCTATACGAAAACGACCTTATATAATTACTTATAAAGTAGGTACAAAAACAAAATCTCACTATGCAATTGGTGAAAGATAACGGTCATATAAAAGCAGCGAAATCTTGTGATCAACTCCCCGAAAGTTATAATTCGAATACAATTACTTTTCAAGATCACTGCCGATTTGAGCAATAGAAGACATTTTAACTTTTCTTAAAATATTGGATCACTTCAACATGTTACATACTCCAACATGAATATACAGTCCATTTATTGTTTCTTAGTTCTACGGTTTGGTCTGTGAGTTTCCTGCCAGAACGTGAAAATTCACTGCAAGTTCGAGGTTAACCCTGCTCGAGAGCAGGGTTAGCCAACCACATGTTAACCACTTGCTTAGCATTTGGTTAGCAAGTGGTTAAGTTAACCACATTTTGTGCAAAACAGTTTGTGGTTAACTTCTAGTTAACCAAGTGGTTAGCAGGAAATCCGCTAACCATTTGCTAACCACATTTGGTGCAAACCAGTGTAAATGGACTAAATTAAATTTCGCATTAAATGTGGGAAAATCTTCAAATTTCAGGAACAGGACTTAATCTAGCTTTTTATCATCATGGTACTGGGTGGCAGTTAGGAATCGAATACTCCGTTCACATCATTCAACACTTTAGGAGCCCGTTGGGCAGTTTTGTTGTATGAACTAAGAGAGGGTGTTTCTAGACAACCCAGCTGGCTGTTTTTTGCTTCGTCTTCTCCAGGGGCCAATTACATAAAAATCCACTAGTTGCGGATTCCGCAATGCGAGTGTTGCATAAAGTGCAAGTGCGGAATCCGCAACTAGCAATACTAGAGCAGGTCAAGCGACTTACTAGCTGCAGCACTAGCAGCTAGTCTGAGTTGCATAAAATCTATTAGTTCTACTTTCGGAATCTACTAGTGCTAGTAAAATCGTCTGGTCAAATTTCACTAGACGACTGTCAGAAGATCTTTGATAACTTTAAGAAATCCTAACATTTATTGATGAAACTTTCAGAACAGCTCAGTTATCGATTTTCAAGTGACTCTGAAAAAATTGCCAAATTTGGTTGATATTTGTGAACATTGTGATTTTTTTGAAGATTTATGGTTACCCCACTATTTTTCCTCACTCGCAATGCTAGTACTCGCACTTGCATTGCGAGTCCGCCAAGCCCAACAGCTTTTTCCGGTCTGGTGCTAGGAATCGTGATAAAAAATGTTAGTTTTTGGCACAATGAATATTTGGGAGGCTACTTTCATTTTACCGGTGTCAAAGTAATCGAATATCCGGTCGATTTCCGGTTCTGAGCTTTGAAATTTGAGACTTCATGGGCTATTATCTCAGTATCCGATTGGTCCGGAAGTCAAATTATTTCATTAAAATGATATTTCAGCTATCCCTAACAAGCATCAACATCAAATTACTTCATATCTGCTGTAATTTTTGAATGATAGCGTTTTAAAAACGTGCTGATTTTGCTTGTTTTGTATAATTGTTAAACCGGATATGCGATTTGATCCCATACGCTTAGCTTTGTCGCCCGCAATATAACTTATTTTTTGAACCATTTTTAAAACGCTGTCATTCAAAAATTACAGCAGATATGAAGTAATTGGATGTTGATGCTTGTTAGGGATAGACAAAATGTAATTTTAATGAAATAATTTGACTTCCGGACCAACCGGGTACTGAGATAATAGCCCATGAAATCTCAAATTTCAAAGCTCAGAACCGGAAATCGACCGGATATTCGATTACTTTGACACCGGTAAAATGAAAGTAGCCTCCCAAATATTCATTGTGCCAAAAACTAACATTTTTTATCAGCGATTCCGAGCACCAGACCGGAAAAACCGATTTTTCCGGGTTTTTTTCGCACCGGATACGACCATAATCACGCAAGTTTGGTCCAAATTGGACAAAACTTCGTATATAGACTAATTTCGACCCGCTGAATCTAAAAATTCAATCAGCGAAACTGTACGACCTACTCATCTTGCTGTACAGTTTTTGTCACCTAGACATCCGGTTACCGGACATGGACCGGACGTGACCGCATTTTCGGAGATGCCTTGGGCCAAGGACCAATATGCTAGAGTATGAATTAATTAGCTTTTACTTTCCAAATCTGAAGCGTTTTTATCGATTTGGCAACCGGTAACCGGATATAGACCGGATATGATGGTTTTACCGGATTCTCCTCCTCCTGAGGTTTCTAAAAATATATACTTTATACAGGCTAACTGCAAAGGTTAACTCAGGACAAGCGCCCACAGTTCGGTTCCAAGAATTTTTTGGTCAGACTTTAGTATGCTAGTGCTAGCAAATCCGCACTAGTAGATCATCAGATTTTATGCAATCGGCCCCTGGAGAAGACGAAGCAAAAAAAACAGCCAGCTGGGTTGTCTAGAAACACCCCTCTCTTAGTTCATACAACAAAACTGCCCAACGGGCTCTAAAGTGTTGAATGTGATGTGAACGGAGTATTCGATTCCTAACTGCCACCCGAGTACCATGATGATAAAAAGCTAGATTAAGTCCTGTTCCGGAAAGTTGAAGATTTTCCCACATTTAATGCGAAATTTAATTTAGTCCATTTACACTGGTTTGCACCAAATGTGGTTAGCAAATGGTTAGCGGATTTCCTGCTAACCACTTGGTTAACTAGAAGTTAACCACAGAAAAACTGTTTTGCACAAAATGTGGTTAACTTAACCACTTGCTAACCAAATGCTAAGCAAGTGGTTAACATGTGGTTGGCTAACCCTGCTCTCGAGCAGGTTGACCTCGAACTTGCAGTGAATTTTCACGTTCTGGCAGGAAACTCTCAGACCAAACCGTAGAACTAAGAAACAATAAATGGACTGTATATTCATGTTGGAGTATGTAACATGTTGAAGTGATCCAATATTTTAAGAAAAGTTAAAATGTCTTCTATTGCTCAAATCGGCAGTGATCTTGAAAAGTAATTGTATTCGAATTATAACTTTCGGGGAGTTGATCACAAGATTTCGCTGCTTTTATATGACCGTTATCTTTCACCAATTGCATAGTGAGATTTTGTTTTTGTACCTACTTTATAAGTAATTATATAAGGTCGTTTTCGTATAGACAGAAGACACAAGATAGGAATTGTATACGTAGATACACGACCTTGAAATGTGTTTAATCGTGAGTGAGGCTTTTTAAAATTTCAATGTAATTAATTGGATAAACGAGTGCAGCAGAGTAATCTGATGGGTTCAAATAAGTCCCGCCTCAAGCTCCAGCTAACCATTTGCTAACCATATGGTAGACTAACCATTTGCTAACCACATTTGGTGCAAAGAAGTTACTGCTAACCATATGGTTATGGTTAGCAAATGGTTAGTTAACCATTTGGTTAGCAAATAACCATATGCTTAGCAAATGGTTAACCACATTTGGTGCAAACGGCCGTTAGTCAATTTAGTCAATTTAGTCCACGAAAATTTAGTTGAGTCCATGCACACATTTATTTATGAGTGATTGGTTTGTTTTATTTCGTCCTAGTGAGGTTTCAGGCAATGAAACTGAAAGTGAGCTATTGCGAGTGGTGAGCTAAAACTTCAGCTGACATTATCATAGGTCGCCGATTGAAACCTCCGAAACTTTTGAGCAAGATCCGAAATTCGGACTGAAACTCATTTTGCATTCCCGACTGAAACTTAAGGTGAGCGATTCCTTTTGGAGACATGAAAGTTCAATCCTTATTACTCATTCATTCATTAGAGTTAAGAAGCCATTTTTTAATCAAACTGCAGCTTTACATTTGCTGTTTCTAATGATTACAACGAAACTAATTTTAGTTCTCGGAAATTATTTACTGCATTTTCGAAGTAATTTAATTTTCCAGATTTTTTTGCAGACTAAAGTAATTTTTTCGTGAGGCATCGGCCACATCATTCTATTCCACTATCAAATAGCTGGGGACCCTTTTCAATCATTGTGAACCTCTCTTCGTTATAAAGAAATTAGCTAAAATGTATGCGCAACCTGGATTTTGTTTGCCTACTTTTCCCAACTTTGGCAAGCGACCACTTTAGCTAGAAAGCAACAATCGGGGCAATTAAAAAGGGGTCCCTGTTTATTTTTGTGTAAAACGCGTCTAGTTAGTGGCAACCCTCTAACTTGTATACTAAATGCTCCACAACCGCTGGAACAAATTTGGTCATGCTTTTGCAAAAACTACATTTTTTATGATAGCAGCGTAAAGGATAGCACTTAGACGATTATAATGACAGGCACAATCTTCCTCGACGAGACTTTCAAGCTGGCTTTACTTTACTGGGGGGGGGCGCCTCCCCCAACTTCGGGTCCCCACTCGACCTCCCCCCCCCCACTCGCCCCCACGCCCACTTTTTGGGCTTCCCCCACTCACTATAAGGTGCCCAGAAAATGCCAGTTTAAGGATTATTGGTCATCAAAAATCGTCTGTTTGGTACTCAAGTCTCAAACTCAATTTTTGAGCACTTTTTAGCATAGTTATAGCAGTATATGTAGAAAAAAAAGGCTATTTTTTACTGTATTTTTTGGCATTTTCAAACTATTTTATTCCCCCACTTTTCGACCTCCCCCCACTAGTGGGGAGCTCCCCCTAATCTCCCTCCCCCACTTTTCTTCGCCTAAAATAAACCCAGCCAAATTCACACCCGTTGTTTAATTTTACGGCTTGCGTAGCTCAAGAAATGGCGGATGATTTCTGCAAAAATGACTAGTTTTCGACGCCAAAATAAGAAAATCTGCTATATCCCACGATAGCGAAAAGCTAGAAAGGTGCTTCAAAAAGAAAAAATGTAGTGCTCAAAAAATCTTTCGAATTAAAATAATTATACCTATGCGACAACTGTTTAACTATCAAAAATCGGAAAAAACGACCCTAAGCGGGAGGTGTTAGAATGCTAAAAGAACTTATTTTGAAAAGTTTCATCAAATTTCATCTTGATTTGAACCGTCAACCAACAATATGTGCCCAAAAGGAATCACCACCTTAAACTGAAACTAATTCGTCCACTAAATGAAATTGAAATTATCCAAGACACCGACAAAAACTGAAACTAATATAGCCTGCTGAGAAAATACTCTGGGCAACACATTGTGTTGAACATGAACGCAAATTTCTCTGAACTCATGCAAAAGCACAAGAAATTGGAAAGCAACTTTACACACGCAACTTTGAGCCGAGATTACCGAGCTATTTTTCAGCATTTTACGTTTGGTATTTGGTACAAATAAGCATCTAAACTTGACAATTTTGACAGAAATCGGACAAAATCTACACTTTTTGTAAAGACATTGAGCTTCTTTTCTTCATTAAACAAAAAATTTCAGAAAAACATGCGCTCAGGAAAAACATTTTAATTCAATTCATTAGCAACTCATTTAAAGCCTAAACTGGTCGCTTTTTGAAAAAGCTCCCACGCTTCCCCATTGAAAACATTGACAAAAATTTGTTTCCATGTGGCGCAGAGCCCAAGTCGGAGCATTGAGTCTAAGTGTAACATGCACATGATAAAAATTATCGTTGATTTCCAAGAATTCAGTAATTTTAGTTTTTGCTGGAAATAGCCGAACCAGTACCCTAAAACGCTATCTGTGAAAATTTTGTGTTCAAATTCCAACAATTCTGCTGCTGTGTTGGATCGTATACAGTTTCAAATTCGGCTGTCATAAAGAAGAAGGTAAATAAGAAAATACAAGGTTAGGTATCTTATAAAAGTTAACATTTCCATTGGCAAACTATCATGTTCCTTTCATTTTATAAAAACATTTGAAATTTAGTGATGATGATTTGTGATTATAATGATTATCTAGGGTCTTGTCAATGGAGTCCAGAAGACTCTTCGCTTGGACAACTGTAGACCGCATTCAGACATTTTTCGTTTTTAGGAAATTTCTGGGCACCCTGTTTGCGGCCAACGGATAGAACTTGGGGCCTTTTCATAAATTGGATTAAACGGATTAACTTAAACTTTAATCATTTAATGAATACGCTCACGGATTAAACGGATTAAAGTTTAATCCGTGACTTAAACGGACTAGTTTAATCCGCCGATCAAAATCGTATTCATAAAATCCCGACGGATTAAAAGCTTGGCGGATTAAATTTTAATCCGCGGCCTTTTCATAAAATGATTAAGTTTAATCCGTTTAATCCGTCACTTAAAAAACAGTTCAAAAGCACAATAGTTTAATCCCTGTTATTTGCGGGGATTAAACGGATTAAATATCAAATATATAGTGCCAAATTCGTTTGGAGACATTATATTTAAAACTTCATTGCTAGTCGGAGTTAGGAAATTATTTTTATATCAAAATGTAGCTTAACATTTGGTCTTTTTAATAGCTCCGATGAAATGTATTTTGTTTTCCTAGAATTTTCTTAACTAATTACAGAACGAGTTCAACTTTCAAATTTTTTGGCGACGGAAGCAATTTTTAGTGGGACATCGGGTTTTATCACTCGATACTTCTATCAAATAGCTGAGAATCATTCTTAGTTAGCACGAAATCGTTTTTCTTTGAGGAAATCAGGTATTAAAATGTTTGCGCATCCCGAATACTGCCTACTTTTCTCATTTTTCTCACGCAGAAACTTTAGCTAGAAAGAAGCAAAATAAAAGCTGCAGCTACTAAAAGAGACTCGTAGGTGATTGTTTCCTCCTGTGCTGTTTTTATATGTCGTAACTTGCCCAATATTCGACAAGGTATCACTTCGAAGCTTATAATACATTCCTACATTCTATCTATATAATGTATTATATACTTTCTACTACTATTTAAAAAGCCAGTCTGCCCTTTTGGTGGTGGTATCCTTTTGAGTAGTGACTTTTGAAACGCTAAAACTTACGCAATTATGGTAGTTGGAAAAAGCTTTGTACATAGTTTTAAAGCCAATAATCAGTATTTACATTCGCATGGGTTACCGAAACAAACAAGATTCCCAAGAAAGTTTCCGACATAGCGGCTAAATATTGCCCATTAAGTTTTGAGCACCGATTTCTCAAAACTGTAGAATCGGCCAAAACGTATACCTAGATATAAAAGACATGTGGGACATTTTTTGATTTGGCACAGCAGGTTTTAATCCTCCAGAAATTCCACCAAATGTACGGAGACAACTTTGGTTTTGCAACTTTACATTGAGTTTGCTCGCAACTGGAGAATTGTTTGCTCAAAGGAAAGATGTCCCTTCGCATAGTGCAAATTTTCGCCCTACACGACACGAATCCATTGGGTAGTTTTTGAGAAATCGATGTTCAAAACAAAATAATCGCTGTTTTGCCAAAATTGTTTTCCGTCCAAATCTCCGGCTTAAAGCAAAGAACTCCAGCTACTGGCATTGATAAAATGTGCATTGTGCAATTTGACTGTGTAGTGATTGAGTATTAATAAACTAAAATTGTCCGTAGGATTTGGCAGTATATAATTTTAAAAAGTTGATTTCCTCGAAGATGGCCATTTTTTACCTCCAAAATGCGGGACTGGTCCTAGAATGTTAAAGATAATGTCTTTAGAAAGTTTCATTTGCTTTCATAAAGAATTGGAGCTTGTACGATGAAATTTGCACAAAGCGATAACAGCATTTTAATCACCTGTTAATGCTCAGGATACTCCGAAAGCTTTAAAATGATATAGAAATTATCATTAAACTGCAAGAATCATAGCGAGGTTAATAAAACATCAAAAATCAAATTTTTGCTGTCATTTTTGCAAATAAAATTCGATCGAAATAATTTTGGTATGTATCATCAACTGGTAATGGCACCTCTATAATGGACCAAATTTCTTGCCGATCGATAGCTCTTGTGTAGGGAGAGTAATAAAAAATTTTTTATTTTTTGTTAACGAATTTAGAGAAAAACCACGGTTTCGCAAAAAGCACCCACAATGCAGCTAGGAAAATTAACTTTTCTTGCATGAATAGAGCATCGTCCATAGGGTTATTATAAGCAAATTTGCACCCCGAAGTTTCTTTTGGCTAGGCTCAACTTAGAATTTCGGTTCTGTTTCCCTGGATCCAAAGTGGCTAATCTGGCCCATACGCTTAACCCTGTTTATTGACTACAGAAATCCAGGAATCCAATTTTTGGTGCTCTATTACTGTAGTAAGCAAAGCTTGGTCAGGGTCACCTGTATCCGGAGCCACTGCGACCGAAAAAAGTGACTTATATTCACGATATTTGATCTCAAAAGTGGCCTCCGGCTGATTTGCTGTGCGAGGGCGCAGGCGCGCGGGAACCGTATCCGTTTCGACTACCGCATGAAAAAGAGAATTATACTCTTTATAAATATTTTTGGAGGACGGGTTAAGCACAGAACCAGGGGCAAGACGCACCGGGTAAGGCAAATTAGGATCCGAAGTCCGGATCATACGGGCCAACTTCTCCTCCCACGCTTTATGTTCCTGGCGCTTCCGTTCTTGCGCCGCCCAATCCTCCCAGGCTTTAGCAGACTTGCCCAGGGCCAACTGTGTGGTAACCGCCTGATAAGTCTCCCTACGTACTCTCTTAGCGGAAACCAAAGGTAACATAACCCGGATATCCTCTGGTCGGACCGCAAATTTACTCTGGTTATTAGCCATAATACGAACGAAGTATACACAAAAGAAGAAACCAGAGAACAACTAACCCGAAAAATTTCGTTACCGGGAGGGCAGAATCAAGGATCCGTAGAGAAGGAGAAACCGGACCTAAAGAATAAAGGTGCACACATAGACAAACAACACAAGTTACACAATGACATAGAATACTAGAAGATGAAGATAAAATTACCCCCTCTTTAGGAGTAAATCCCCCCAAAATCTCCGACCAAAATAACCAAACTTTAAAGTCTAAAAGAAATTTAGGATATGAAAAATTTGCATCAAGGAAAGACGTATAATTAGGGTGGCTCGTAGGTACCTTTGTTCCAACTGAAAAGAGTTGGGTTCAACCCACTGATTGTGTCAACCCGAAGCACGACTTTGAGCACCAAACACCGGATAGAATCCGTACAGACAAAGTTACACCCTAAAACATAAATAATATACTAAGGTCGGAATGACATGGGAGGTAACAAACAGGCCTCACGAATAGTATGGGAAGCTGTAGCACAGAGAGAAGCAAAATGTTCATATTCGATAAGATTGCTCAGCTCCCTTCGTGAACATGCCTCCGCCTCAAACTGTGTCATATACATATTCATAGCAATCCGAAGAGGCAACTCCGGAGCACCTTGAGGCCAGACAAAACCGGGTTGCCAATCTGCTGTAGATCTAGGAGGTGACAGTCCGTGAAAGCGGGGTAATTTCTGCAGCTCCTCCGCCTCACGAGACAATTCCTCCAAAACATAATCTTTCATTGAACGTGCTAATTTACTGAGGGCTTGACCCATGACTAAGATCAAAAGGACAAAAGTACGAAAATTAATTGAATTTGAAGTAAGCTCAAGGAAAAGAATTTAATAGAAGTGCTAAGAAAATAATTTATAGAAGTACTCAAGGAAATAAGACTAAAGAATTTATAGAATGCAAGAAAAAGAACTTTTTGAAGAGACTCAAGGAAAAGAATTTAATAAAAACTTAATAAGACCCCTAGAAAACCTCATACACAAACAAAGAGAACACTCACTGCAAATCCTGGAAAAGAATCTTAGAATTACGCAGGCAAAACACAAATTAACACCTAAAAATAAAAGCAAACCTTGTTAAAATACAAACGTAGGTAAAACATGAGAAAACATAAAACACATGTTAATACGTACAAGAGTGTGAGATCATATGGGTACAGTCGGGGGTCTTGCGTGTTAATAAAAATCCTAACTAAACATAAACAGGTTCACTCCGCAGGCTGGGCCTGATCCAAAAAGGTTTGAGACGATTGACATGAATGGTCTCCGGATCAGCTCCCACACGCAAAGTAGACTGGATTTGGCAGTTAGTAGGGGACAACACTTTCGAGCACCCAGAGGGAACATCCAAAAGCTGGGAGGTACTTCCGGCTGGTGCCCTTGGGGGCATTACACTTGGCCACATGTTTCCAGACCAGCATTCCTTCCGTGTACTTGACCACTTTGACTTTGGCATCATAGGTGGCCTTCCGCTTCTTCAGAATCGCAGCCACGTGACTTGTCAGGATACGCCGAGTGTAGCGCAGGCGATCCCGGAGGTCATCCAGATAGGACGGCATGAAATCCTTTACCCTAGGTTCCGGAGTGGTCAAAAAATTTTCTGAAAACAACCGAGGGTCCCGCCCGTGAAGAATATAATATGGGGATTCCCCCAGGGAGGAATGGGGGGTAGCTCTATACGCAAAAACCACCCAAGGCAAAAGTTGATCCCATTCTTGATTCCGCGCAACCATGCACTTCCGGAGCAGACTCTTGAGAGTACCATTGAGGCGTTCGCACGCACCATTGGATTCCGGATGATAGGCCGTTGTCCGGATCTTCTTGGTGCCCATCAGCAGGCAGAGTTCTTCCATAAGACTGGAGCAGAAAGGAGTTCCCCGATCCGTGATGACCTCTCGCGGAGCACCATGAACTGCAATGACGTTTTCGGCGAATACTTTGGCGATCGTGAGCGTTTGCTCATTCGGCATGGCAAAGGCCCACCCCCACCG
>JASAND010014697.1:0-23440 GCA_030248195.1 Trissonchulus latispiculum
TGATATTGAATTAGATTTTTCGTTTTAAGTAATTGCTAACTACTATGACTACACATCCAATAATAAATTGTCCCAAAACATTCAAGATTTATTTTATTGTAAACTGCTATGGCATCTAGTCAGTGAATACCAGACTCGGCTACATACAGAATAAATTTGGGTCAACTGTTATTCGGGGAAGTGGCTCGGGCAGGTGCTGGCAAAGGCTATGCCAGGTTGCGTCTGCGCTACTACGCGATTTCTGTGCTGAGGATCCTAGCATGTTGGTTGTGGATGGTAGTAGAGGGTTTGTCGGCCTGTATAAAAATCAGGTTAAAGCTCTGCAAAAGGAAATTGCCATTTTACTCCAAAAAATGGAGGAAAGCGACGCAATTGCTGAAAAAGAGCAGATTGCGAGGTTTGAAAATATGAGTAGCACCCGCAACGTCTAAAAAGTCAAATAAGCGGAAGAACTTTTTTCGTTTCGGACAGTGATGAAGAGAGAGAAGGGGAGGGTGACACTATGCCGTTAACCGATTTCATCACCAACCCTGATTTCGGCGGTATGGGTGACGATGAAGAAACTCGCCGAGGGTCTAGCCCAAAAAACTTACGCGAGTCAGAAGCCAATTTCAATGTAGGTTACAAAGCACATTCATAAATATTTTTCATCACTAAGACATTAAAGGTGGTGAATCATAAATATGGTGAACACTGATACTCTGTTGTGTAGGTCTTCGTAATCATTTTCCCGATCAGTCCTTTCCGAAAATATCGAAAGCTCTATCGCTTCAAGCTGGTTTCGAGAAGGGGGTGAGCCGTATGAAGGAAAACGTTTTTTGTTGAACTTGCAAAAGAAATTATTCCTAAAACCTCCCAACCATAATAAAGAAACCACAACAGCTCATTATAATATTTAGGATAATACACTAAAATAATTGTATTAAGCTTTGTCACATTTTACGCTTACCAAGTTTTTGCTTGGTGTTACAGAGTGGTCGTAATGCCACTAGATCGTATAGGACTGATGGCAGTAGTAGTGTGATATTTTACAGTGGTAGTAGTAGTTGCAGGAGAGGTGACAGCATAAGGTGTAGTCTTGGTAATACCGAGAGTTGAAGATGTTACTTCTGTGGATGACAAAGCACTATACGTGGTTGTATCCATGCAATAACTGTTGTAATATATTTCGGGTTGTCGCAAGGTAACGGAAGGCCAAGTTACACATGTTGCAGATGTATTACAATCTTTTGCAAAAATGTAGCCGCTTCAGATTAGAAAATATCATTATAGCATCTGTAAATTCCACTTCACAGTTGTCAAAAGACTTATATCCTCATAAATCTTCGCTTCCGCCGGTTGGACTCCAGGGGGCGGAAATTCATGGACAGGTCTAGACAATCAGCAACATGAAGGATGCTTATGCAATCACAATTTTTGAAGCAATAAGCTAATTTTTTTTTTTTGTTTGAGACAAAATGGCTAAAAATAAAATATTACTTTGTTTTAGAGAAGAAATGGGTCAGTGAGCAATGGTGTTCATCTGCCGACAGTGTACTGGATGTTTCGAAACAACTGCCTCGTTGCGTCGACATGTAGAAACAATACATACCGATACTTTTTTGTACAACTGTCCTACATGCCAGAGCGGAAATCACACGGTTAAACAGCTTAGACAACATCATCGTACAGCGCACAACTCCGAAATTTCAGCTGACATATTGGTTGATATCATCAGAAACGTCAGAGGTAAACTTATGAAAGCAGTCTCTGTAAAACAAACTACCTTGCAATAAAATGAGGGAAACCATTCTACCAGCTTTCATGATCTACAACAGAAACATTTATTTCAGACAACATACACAGACAATGTCAAAACCCCAATGTTCCCGGTGACATCGAACTAGCTTTGGTTAACGACATCAGTGTGAACAATGATGAGCAAGAACAAGGACCTAGTATACCATCGTCAGATATGGACCAGCAACCAGCCGAATCACAGGAGTGTAGCAGACCATCCCAGGGTAAGGACAATGTTTCATTGTCATAACAATCCTGAAAGACGTTGCCACGCAACGCCGGCGGCGTTGCTTTTGCTCTGGGACACCCCCCCCCACCCCCTCTCGGAAAGAGGAGGGGGGGGGGTATTCACCAAAACAGAAATATTGCTATACTATGTGCACATGGCCATAAATTTCTTTATTCATAGTATAGCAATATTTCTGGTACTTCTCCTAAATCGCGACTGTTCTGGCAAAAGGGCGTAAATGATTTTTCATTTTTTCGAGAAACGGGCGTTTGAAAATTTTAGGCTTCTTTGAACTGAGCTCCTGAACTAACTCTTTGCGATAATAACTTGAAATCTTCAAACATTTAAGCCGACAAGACCGTAGAATAATGTCAGCATATAATTATCTGAATATTTTCACGCAGTCATCGCCTAATTTGCATAATTATCGATTGGGTCCACTTGCGCCAAATTGCCAGATCGGAAATTTGACTTCAAAGTTATATTGGGGCGTGTAATAGATGTCGTGGTAAAAGGACGTAAGTGCGCAATCTGTTCCAATTCCGCTGTTTTCTGCCTGTGGAGCGGCATGTTGTGCTAGCTTATAGCTATGCTAAAACGGAGACTCTACAACAACAGTTTCCCGTCAAACGTGAACCCACGTGGATCAATGTACTGAAACCTTTAGGTGAAGCTTCTTTCATGTCACTTTTTGTTGTTCTCAATGGTGAAGCATATACTAACACTAGCTTTAGTCACTTTTATAACAGGTAGCTAAAAATTGATCAGCCACTAACTATTTCTGTTGCCTAAACCAATGTTATGATAAAGAAGGGCGGTTGATTGGTCTGATGATAAGTTTCTATCTCTAATCAAATCAATGCAGCTGTACAATTGGCTCTACGTCCTCTAACAATAACGGCAACTGAATTTCAAACGAAACAGCTTGAAACTATCTACCACTTCTGAGAAAATAGCTTAATTTTGCTACCACCAAAAATTGAAAGCTTACTTACGCCTTTTTGCCCATGATTTGTAAGGACGACATGAAAGTTTGTGTGTAAAACATACGGGGTGAAAGGGCGTGAGGTGTTTTAAGTCCTTTTGCCAGAATAACTTTGAAGGTTTTTGCAATTGCGCCGCAGTGACAAATGCCTATAGAGGCCTTATTTTAAGGAATTTCAAATAGGTCTTTTCGCCAAATGAAAATTTAGTGTATTCAGAACTCGATTCTGCAAAAAAACGAAAAATGGTCATTTGGACTACTTACGCCCTTTTGCCAGAACAGTCGCGATATAGTAAATCGACTACGCTCGTTTCAATGGGCATATTGCCGAAACCGATGGAAGTGACCGCTGGTCACTATGGCCTCGGGGGCCTGTTGACCACTGGTCAAATGGCCTAAAACAGCGTTTTTCGGCGTTTTGGTCGAGGGCATATATAGTATATCGACTACGCTCGTTTCAATGGGCATATTGCCGAAACCGATGGAAGTGACCACTGGTTACTATGGCCTCGGGGGCCTATTGACCACTGGTCAAATGGCCTAAAACTGCGTTTTTCGGCGGCATATCATAGGGGTCGCGGCAGCGACCCCTATCATAGGGGTCGCGGCAGCGACCCCTATAATATGTGTCAAAAGTACCTGGAGACACCGTAAAATAGGCTGCGCAAAATCCTGCGCAGATCCTGCGCAGATTTCATGCGCAAATTGTAGAGCACATCGAGTTTAGTATGTGTGCGAAGTTTCAGCCCCGTATCACTTTCCGTTAAAAAGTTGCGCCCCGGACCGGTTATGGCGGCGATGTTTTTTTTCCGGTTTCTCCTATTTAATGGTCGTATTGTCCTGACTTTCCGCCTCTTTCACGTAATCTGCAGCGGAGGCCGGACCTAAAGGGGTATAGGGTCTGGTAGTACCCCATGCGCCATTTAAGAATCGCTACTTTTTTGCGCCGCAGGTGCGCGCCACACGCAGCAGCGGCGCCGATAAGTCGGCTCAGAGCGAAAAGTGACCATTTTTGTGGTCGCTGCGCAGCTCGAACGTTAAGAGCTGGAGCCGATTTCTTTTTATATTCAGAAACTACATATATTGAACTAACTAAATAGCTAAGTCTCGTTTCTCTATCACTTCCCATGCGACCACAGTGGCCGGTCAAAAATGGTGAAAATTCGAAAAATGAAAAATCGAAATTTCTCGCTGTGTATTCAACTTAGAAAGCTCAATTCTTTCATACAAAGGTTTTCTGGCACGGCGAATTGATTCCCGTAAGCAGTTTTGCCGTCGGACCCACCCATATTGCTGGGCTGGTTCCACTTTGCTGTCGGGAGGGTCAAGTCGGTACCGACTTCCAAGAACACCATATAGGACTGTGCATAGCCTCTCAAAACTTTGTCCATAGGGGTTTTCTGGTGCGCCCAGCTCATTTCCGGTGTCCGTTTTGCCGTCCGACCCATCCATTTTGCTGGGCTGGTTCCACTTTGCTGTCGGGAGGGTCAAGTCGGTACCGACTTACAAGAACACCATATAGGACTGTGCATGGCCTCTCAAAACTTTGTCTATAGAGGTTTTCTGGTGCGCCCAGCTCATTCCCGAAGTCCGTTTTGCCGTCCGACCCACCCATTTTGCTGGACTGGCTCCACTTTGCCGTTTGAAGGGTAAATCGGGTAGGGGGTCAAGTGGTCAGAAATAAAATTTTTGAAAAGTGGTCAAATTTGGTACCAAATGAAAGCCCGCATCGAACTGAGCAACTTTTGTCATAGAAGTGCGTATCTAGAGTGGCTGTAGAGGTCTGTGGTGGGGTGGGGTGGGGACTTAGGCGATTTTGGGTCAAAAATTAAAATTTTCAAAAGTGGTCAAATTTCGAGTCAAATGAAGGCCCGCATCGAACTGAACAACTTTCGCCATAGAACCACCCATCCAAACTTGCTGTGTCGGATTTATATACTTGCTTTCTCAACCGGAATTTAAACGACAGACATAGGCCCAACACACATATTATCCCCTTTTGTGCGGAGCATTTGTGTTACTTGTATAGTATATCGACTACGCTCGTTTCAATGGGCATATTGCCGAAACCGATGGAAGTGACCAGTGGTCACTACGGCCTAGGGGACCCATTGACCACTGGTCAAACGGCCTAAAACAGCGTTTTTCGGCGTTTTTGTCGGGGGCATATATAGTAAATCGACTACGCTCGTTTCAATGGGCATATTGCCGAAACCGACGAATGTGACCCTCGGGCTGCATGGCGCTCGTGGTTCCTCGGCCAGGGTCAACGTTGGGAAAAGTCCCCAAAAACAGCGGTGGGTGGGTCCTGTGTGGGTCAGAATGAGATCGAATATGCTGCCACGTACTCTACAACAATACCAAAAATGGAAGAAGACAAGTAGGAAAAATGCTCCTTGCAGTCGCATGTAAAATGCAATATGAGCTAAGGGCAGCATTTAAATACGTAAAAGACAAGAGTTAAAATACTTAATATGAGCCAGCATCTAAATGGGTAGAAGACAAGATTCAAAATGCTTAATATGAGCCAGCATTTAAATGTCTAAAAGACAAGATTTAAATGCTTAATATGAGCAGCTCGCTTTCTCGGGCTCATATTGACGCCTTCAAGCTTGTAAGTAAACCTCAAGGTACTCAGTGAGGGTCAAGAAATGTCGACTAAAATGTATATACACATCTCCTGACCTAAACGCCTCTATTAGTCGCTATAAAGACAACTGCAGGAACTGTCAGATCCTTATTCAGCACGTAATCGTAATGACGTTATAGCTCTAGCCCCGCATATTATAGCGCTTGTTATATTACGTTATATATATAGTTTAGCTTACATACTAGTGCGATTTCAGCTGGCAGCTTGCTATAACTGACTTCTGAAAAAGAAGATGAGCTGGACTGTAAAAACAGAAATAAGCTGACAAGTAATATAGCCATGGGGGGGAAAAAAACCCACTTTTTCGGATTTTGGCTGGAACTTTTTTGTTATAAGGGCTAGCTGAGAACTCTATATACCATCGTACTTGGCGTACTTAGAACTTTCTTTTAAGCCCATTTGCGCTTCTCTAGGTTGTACCGTTGGGCCGGTATAATGCAAAAAGTAGCGGGGGAAAAAAAACCCAATGGGGGGAAAAAAACCCAAATGGGGGGAAAATAAACCCACCCCTCACAGGTCATGAAAATTGTCGTAGCGCGATTCTGACACTTCCTGTGTAAAATTCAACTCTTTTTTAGTTAGTATGAGTCAAAAAACCCGACCTAGGTAGCTTTTTTTGAGATCTCATGTGCCATTGAAAATGCAGCATCAAATGGACAGGTTTCATAAAGTTTAACACATAAACATAGGGCAATTTTTGAAAAATGCTAAAAACGATGTAATTTGATAAAACTTATTATTCTAACGTGTAGAGAATGGTTTTTTACGTACAATTGGCTATTAAAAGTCACAATTAAACCTCTGCTGGGTCATCCAGCAGTGAAATTGCACTTTCAGGGTTTTATGCCTCTAGCTACCCAAGTATTCAAAATTGTCCAAATCTGACAGCATAGGATGACGCAGCGTCCTCGATAATATCGTACTACAGTCCCGAATTGTTTCCCAGTTGAGCTGGTAAAAAATTTTTCAAAAAAATTTGGGTGGGTTTTTTTCCCCCCAAAGTGGGTTTTTTTTCCCCGCCACGTTTGGCAATGTGCCAGTCTAACGGTGCATCGGATCGGTCTAATTTTTGCTGTGTGCAAAGAGGAAGACTTGCCATCATTGCAGATATTTGCAAAACTTTTCTAGCCCAACCCAGTCAAAAGTTACATCGGTCCAAACTTTTGCCAAATTTTTGGAAGGTTGGACCAAAAAGTAGGTATCATTTTCAAAATGTCATAAAATGAGCAAGAGTGAACCAAATGACCTGATCTTTGCACACATAGGTTAGAAAGAGTCGCGCTTTCTGCTGGTATGTTTTGGAGCTCCTAGCTCCAACCCGTGACCCAGGAGGCGGGTGGGTTTTTTTCCCCCCAAAAAGGGGGTGGGTTTTTTTTCACCCCATGGCTATACGTTTTCGAAATAAAAGCGTTTGTTTTAATTAAATTGCTTAGAGTTATCTTGTGGTTAGACAACTTGACAAATAAATAGGAATTTGACGCATGTCACATTGGCGAAAATAACGGGCCTTGAAGGAGTCATTTAAGTGGCTGTAAATGTGGCGTCAATATGAGCCCGAGAAAGCGAGCTGCTCATATTAAGCATTTAAATCTTGTCTTTTAGACATTTAAATGCTGGCTCATATTAAGCATTTTGAATCTTGTCTTCTACCCATTTAGATGCTGGCTCATATTAAGTATTTTAACTCTTGTCTTTTACGTATTTAAATGCTGCCCTTAGCTCATATTGCATTTTACATGCGACTGCAAGGAGCATTTTTCCTACTTGTGTATATATATATACCCCCTAGAATAGGGAAAATTTGACGGAATGTGTAAAATCTGGACATTGTTTGGCCTGGGGCCAGCGTAGGAGTGGACCGATCGGGCTGAAACTTGGTGTGTGAAGAGCCTGTGGGCAGGGGGTACATGCTGTGAAAATTTCAGCCGAATCGGCCGAGTAGATCTTGAGATATGAAAATTGGCCCCCCGCGCAGGTCGCGTTTCTCCTCTTTTTCCCCCAGGGGTGCAGGTCGGAAGACCCTTTAGAGCCATATATACTATTTTAGGTTTTTTTGTACAAAAAGTTCCGCAATTCCGGGAAATTATATACTTTCCGCGGTTCCCGGACCTCCCCAGATGGCCCCACCCAGGGTTTTTTGAAAACCGGACATGTTCCAAAATTGTTCTTTTTTAAAATATTTTGTTTTTTTAAGTGAAATTGTTCTTTTTTCCAAAAATTTCGTAATAAATGGAAAAAATTAATAAAAATTTAAAGTTAAATAATTTAAAAGTTTGAACGGTTTACTGCAACAATTTATTATATACGTATATATTAAGTGCGTATATATATATATATATATATATATGAACGCTCACATCTCACGAATAAACAAATTTTAGAAAAGCCTTCTTGGCTTCATGAAATCAAACTAAAATTTGGAGAAATTTAAGAAATGCAACTTTAAAACTTAAAGATCTTGCTTTTGTCTATATTCTTTTTTGAAAACGATAGAACACAAAATTGGCTACAAATCTTCATTTTATCTCACACAAGAACTCTTTGAAGAATATCCCCTCGCCTGATGCTAACATTTGTGTATATATTCTATGTGTATATATATATATTATATGTATGAAAATTCAGCTAAACTACGTATATATTACTTATTTAGCTTAATTGAAAATTCAGCTTAACTACTTAAGAAATTAAATTTTATTTGCCAGTAAATCTTTAAAAGTCAACTTGCATTCGATTAAATTATTTATCGAAATTCGTATATAGAATGCAAAAATATAGATGCTGCTTATTCATTGAAAATGTGCTCGAATAATATAACTATAGCATATTCATACCGTGTATAATTCATTTTAAATTTTAAATTTTAATTTTAAAGCTATAATGTAGTAACGTTTAACTATGCTATAAGACAAAAATCTCTTAATAAATTGCAAGTTTCATGTTCCTGCAGTGAAATAACTATATAAAATATAATTCAAACGTTATTACAATGTTCTAGTAACCACAAAAAAGCGAAAAATTGTGCAAAAATTGTCCAAAACGTCAGAAAAAATTTTCGATTTTTGTAGTGTTAAAGAGCTGGTTCCGGTTCCGGTTCCGGTTTTTTAAAGCCAGTTCCGGTTCCGGTTCCGGTTTTTTGTAGTTCCGGTCGATCCCTAATATATATATATATATGCACCTGTTCCTGTCTTTGTTTGCAGTATATAGCAAGTCGAAAGAGACAGGCACAATAATAGACTTAATGTCATGAAGCGTTACAGATTGAAGCAAGAACATAATTGTAAATTAGCGCAGGCAAATATGAACAAACTGGGGGGTCTTGGGGGGCGAACCCCCCCAGAAGTTGAAGAAATTTTTTGAAATTTTACTTTTTCGGCTAAGGAAAATATTAATTTTGTGTTCTTTTTCAACTTCCAATTTTTCTTTTTCTCTGTTCTTTTATTCTTTTTTAAAAATTTTTGTTCTTTTGGGAAAAAATGTGTTCCAAAGAACACTTTTTGGAACAAAAAAACTGCCCCCCCCCCCGGTGGGGACCCCCAAAATGACCCCCGAAAAAAACTAAGTCCGAAAATAATCTAGCCTCGAAATAGATCGCAGCGCGCGAAGCTGGGCTCTCATATGGCCCATGTGGAATGGCCCAAGGGTGGAGGTCTCCATTTGAGAGTTTGGTGTTGGTCGGTCATCTGTGCAGGGGCGCACTTAAGGGGGGGGGGGCGGGGGGGGGGCCGCCCCCCCCCCCCGAAACCAGATGTAAAGGAAAAATTTTATTGTCCGCGCGCAGCGCGGACATAAAATTCCAAAAATTTTCGCGCCTTCGGCGCGAAATCAACTTTATTTTTGCTTAATTTACCCTTATTTTGGCGTTTTAAACCTTTCACTAGCAACTTTTTTAAGATTTTCAAAAATTTTCGCGCCTTCGGCGCGAAATTTAATGAATTTTTGCTTAATTTACGCTTATATAGTTTTGCTTTTCAAACTCAATTTTCAAAAATTTGGCTTCGCCCCCCAGACCCCCCCAATTTTTGTGAGGTCCGCCCCCCCCGAAAAAATTTTCTATGTGCGCCACTGATCTGTGGCGCCCTGGCCAGGGGTCGAAAGTTGGGCCTATGGAGTAGGTAGCCTTATACATAAGAGCTGCTGGGCTGAGGTTTCATATTCGAATAGGAACCCCTATATGGTGAATCTAAATGGCCCATTAGTTTTGCTCTAGCACCTATCCGTGGGGCTGGGGGGCACCCTGACGGAGGTGGGCCCCAACCGTGTCGCAAGTCCAACTTTAGCCTCTAGTGTAGAAAGATCCGCTGCATGTAGAGCTTTCATATTTGGCGTGTGGGGTGGACTAGGGGACCACTACAACATAGGTTATAGTATGTACCGGCCGGACCCCAGTGGCGCCCTGGCCAGGGGTCCGGGCCGAAAATGGCCAAAAATCGATTTTTTCGAAAGTGGCCAAGTTTGGTATTAAATGAAAGCCCTTGGTGAGGCGAACATTTTTTGTCATTGGAGGACCCCTCCAAAGTGGCCCCAGCGGCCTGTGGCGCCCGGACCAGGGGCGTATCCAGGATTTTGAAAAGGAGGGTGTCCGGCCCCAAATTTTTGCAGAAAATGGCCAAAATTTGGCCAAAAATAGCTAAAAATTCAATTAAATATCCGAACAGGGGTGGGTCCGGACCCCCTGGACCACGCCCCTGGACCGGACCGGTCCAAAATGGTCAAAAATCGATTTTTCCAAAATTGGCCAAGTTTGGTATCAAATGAAAGCTTTTTCTTGAGGCGACATTTTTGTCATTGGAGGACCCCTCCAAAGTGGCCCCAGCGGCCTGTGGCGTCCGGACCGGTCCAAAATGGTCAAAAATGGATTTTTCCAAAAGTGGCCAAGTTCGGTATCAAATGAAAGCCCTTATTGAGGCGAACATTTTTTGTCATTGGAGGACCCCTCCAAAGTGGCCCCAGCCGCCTGTGGTGCCCTGACCAGGGTCCGGACCGGTCCAAAATGGTCAAAAATCGATTTTTCCAAAAGTGGTCAAGTTTGGTATCAAATGAAAGCCCTTATTGAGGCGAACATTTTTTGTCAGTGAAGGATCCCTCTAAAGTGGCATCAACTGAAAGGCCTTGATGAAGCGAACATTTTTTGTCATTGGAGGATGCCTTTTTTGCCATTGGGCGAAGCTAGGGGGGAAATGCCCTCGACGGGCAACTAACTTGGTAGAATAGGGAAAGACTTGAATGTTAAATACACGGTGCATGATTAAAACTGAGATTCTGCTGAAGCGGAAAATGCCATTTCTCAGCGACTAAAATGACAGAAACAGCTTTGTGCGCCAAATAGGGAATGTACTCGGCGACTAAAATGAAAGAAACCAGCTTTGTGCGTCGAATAGAGAATCTACTCGGCGACTAAAATGAAAGAAACCAGCTTTGTGCGCCGAATAGGGAGTCTACTCGGCGACTAAAATAATCGAAACCAGCTCTGTGCGTCGAATAGGGGATTCCCTCCTTCCGCCCTATTCGCGTGAACTTTTCAGTTTTTTGCGAATTGATACAGATTCTGCTTCATTAATATATATATATATATATATATATATATATATATATATATATATATATATATATATATATATATATAAATAAATTCCTTCAGCCTCATGCAGTCGCATCTGTTTACAAAGCTATGGAGAAGAGACTCGTAATATCATTCGTTCGTTTCAGCGAACGCAACCGGGTTGCTCATTTCAAAATGTTAAATTTCCGTTTACGTAAGTATCCATGCCTTTCGGCAATTTACTTTACTCTGTTTCTTTCCATCATTAGCGATATTTTTTACACTTGT
This sequence comes from Trissonchulus latispiculum, assembly GCA_030248195.1. Lineage (NCBI taxonomy): Eukaryota > Metazoa > Nematoda > Enoplea > Enoplida > Ironidae > Trissonchulus > Trissonchulus latispiculum. Next base: position 11,474 of record JASAND010014697.1, read on the forward strand.
TAGCAGCAAAAACAGTAGGCCAGGTCAAGAATACAGGGAATATATAAATACGTAATTTCTGCTCGACGAAGCTGTCAGAAACCGAAATGAAACATTAAATTTTTATAACCGTAATAATGTAAGGCTACTGTTGTTAGGTTAAACTATACATATTATTTGTAATATATACGTAGATATCTATCATACCTAATTAATCATTCGTCTATCGCTACATAATCTTATCGTGTCATTTCCTATTTTAATGCGCTATTTTATATTTGAAACTGCAAATAACTGTAATACAAACGTGCTGTCGGGGGCCCTTAGGTGGTTCGATGAACTGGAACAAACAGCTTAGTAGTTCATCGTGCCGCCTGAGGACCCGCCGACAGTCAATTGTACTGTTACAAAATAATACACACTATGCTCCCTTCTATGTGCGACTGGACCTTTACATAACCTCCACCCCACTTTTAAAATCTTATCTTACTAACCCCCTTATATTTCATTCTCCACCCCTTTTCAATCTCTTTAATTAATATCCCCTTAAGGGACCCAGTCGCATATAAAAGGGAGGTACTCTAGCACTAATAGTTCAGTCTGAAGAATAAAGTATTTCATTGTCAGTCGTCGTACAGTCTTGTATTCTTAATTCCCACTATTTAAATTCCGACAAATACGAACTCAATACAATTCCATTCAACACAATTTAAACTCAATACTATCTGTAATCAAAGCTAATACTATTCTGACTATTACGAATTCTAGTTACCAATACGTATTCATTACGATTTCATTCAATACTATCTACACTCAAAGCTAACACTATTCTGACTATTACGAATTCTAGTTACCAATACATATATTCGCTACAATTTCATTCAATACTATCTACATTCAAAGCTAATACAATTCAGAACTCTAACTACAAATACGATTCTAATCCCAAACCGTTACAATTTTGGAGGTTCCACCGAGATCAGTGACGAAGATAAGCGAACGTGGACTTGGGAACTAGTAGTCAGAGTGAATCAGCTCCAAATACGACTGAAGGAAACAGGGTAACGCCAAAGTCGGAACCAGTAGAAAAACCTCTGAAAACTGAAGCCCAGGACAGCCTACCATCAGTAGGGAGTTCTACTCAATCTACTCAAACGATATATCAGATTCCCAGAGCTTCCGAATTCTCTGAAAGAATTCGAAGTTTAAGCGATAGAATTAACGAGTCCATTGACCGACTTCATCAAGCTAAAAGTTTTCCGGGAAGACATACCCCGGGTAATCCAAGTGCTACCAGACTGAAGACCGATAAATCAACTTCAGACAGCGACTACAGTGAAAATACAGATTTCTCTGGCTTCAAACCCTCTGACATCGAAGAAACCGAAAGAATTATACAGCATATATCACCGACCCCACAGCCGCCAATGCAACAGCAAGTCCCAGATTTTTCCCAACTTCAGAATGCTCTTCAGAGTCTACCAGTCAGCTTAAAACAAGCTATGACCAGCTTGAGCGGAGTAACCAGCCTCATTGGACTACGGTACTCCGGACAAGCTCATGAAAGTTGGAAGGAGTTCATAGACTCGTTTGACATTATCGGGACGGCTAATGGTTGGGGTACCGACGAAAAAGCCAGAATGCTGCCTGTCTGTCTACAAGGTCAGGCAAGAGACATCTACGCATCACTTGACAGTATTGTGAAATCTAGTTATCCAGATTTAATTAGAGTACTAAAATGCGCCCTAGAACCAGCTGAGATGGCTAGGTTTAAAAGCGCTCAATTACACCGACGATCACACCTGGGCAATGGGGGGGTGGACGGGGGGTGGCCACCCCAGGTCTCACATACGCACCGAAATGATATCTATATGATTTCTTGGAAGAATTAACGCACCAAAATGATACCTATATGATTTTTTGAAGATTTGGACTCTGAGCCAAATTTCACTTACTTACGCATCTGTTTCCACAAATTAGATTCTTCCATCTCCACACAGGTTTGACTTGTCTACACACCAAATTTGTTAGCATGCAAGTACGCACGTGATTTCCTGTCTATCTATCTATCTACGCACTGGATGTGGTCACAGACGCACCGAATTTGGCCTACCGACGCACCGGATTCGTCCTTTGACGCACCGAATTTTGCTTACCGACGCACCGGATTCGTCCTCTGACGCACCGAATTTGGCTTAACGACGCACCGTATTCGTCCTCTGACGCACCGAATTTTGCTTACCGGATTCGTCCTCTGACGCACCGAATTTGGCTTAGCGACGCACCGGATTCGTCCTCTGACGCACCGAAATTGGCATTCAGACGCACCTGATCTAGGTAACTGCGCACCGTATTTAAACTTTAGGGCTTTTGTGGCAAACAACAAAACATCTTTGTTAAAGTGCTCGTAAAAAATAGGTTTCATGCCTTTCATATTTCAAAAAGCTTTTTCTTTTTGCTGGAGGCTACCGCCCCCAGACCCCCACTTTGTTCCGATGGTTTTACGTTTTTTTACGTGAGGTGGTCCGTAACGTAGCAATTGTTTTTAGTGTGACGCAAGTGAGAGTTACCCTGGCGCAAGCCTGACACAGATTTAAATTTCAACGAGAAGAAACATTTTGCAAAAGTCACTGGAAAAATTGTTTCAAACGTAATTTTGTAAAAATTTTCTACTGGAGGCTACGCCACCAGACCCCGCCTGTCTGTATTCTTACTCATTACTGACCGATACGATGGCGGACCAGCTAATATTTTATAAGAGTACAGGCACACGTAGCAGAAGCCTGCTAATCTTGTAGATTTAGCCATTGAAAAAATTGAAAATATAATGAGCGCAATATATGCGCAATAGGCGCATATACAATGTTACAAAAACTGGCCATACTTAACCTCATTAATTGATCGCGGAAATCCTCTAAATTAATTTCTGGGAGGAGTATCAACTGCAAAAATTCTTCAACCTCTGGGGGGCACCGCCCCCCAGACCCCCCGTAGTCAATTCTCGTGAGTTTAATGTTAAGTGTCAATAACTTTAGATTAAATAATTTAATGACCACAGCGTACTGTAAGTAGACAATCGACTGTCCACAGTGCTATTTTTCTTTTCGAATAAAACCTGGTGGTCTCAAATTACGCACCAAAACATACAGTACCAATTTCGAGGAAAACGCACCGGATTTCCACCCCCCGTCCGAGAAAAAGTCTGCCCAGGTATGCCGACGATCACAACAACCACATGAGCGTGTTTCCGATTTCGGTGCTAATATCAAGAAGCTGGTAAAGGGTGCTTATCCTAAATTTGACGCTGACCATCAAGAAAAATTATGTTTGGAATTCTTCATTGCCGGGCTATTACCACACTATGGCCGTCTGGTAATGGCGAAGGAGCCAATAAACTTTGAAGAGGCTTTAAAATCAGCGAAGCTCATAGAAGCCGGAGAATTTCTAACAGCCGGTCTCAGCCCAACCGGTACCGTAGTAGCCGGAACTAGAGCTGAAACCCTAGCTGTGGCTAAAACTAATCATACTGACGACAAGGAGAGGAAGCAAGCATTTAAGGAGATTAGTGACAAATTGCAGACGTTGGCGATGGATCACCAACGTCAAAGTGGTTATGTATTGGGTTTAATGGAAAGATCACCTAATTCTACAACTACACAACCTCAAGCGAGACGGAGTAACAATATTAGACCACCAACAGCATGCGGCTGGACTACCGACAGCCGCATTATTTGTCATTACTGTAAAAAGCCAGGTCATTTCGTCATCAACTGTCGGAAGCGTAAACGTGACAGGGAAGCCTCAGGCCAAACAATGACACTAGCAACTGGAGCCAAAACCACGGAAATCAATCAAACTGGCGAAATCGTGGAAATAATTTCGCTAGTTCGTCTCGAAACCAGACAACCCAGCGTTCCTACGCTATTACAACGGACGTTACAGGGATGAAGCAACTAACTCAGACGTTGCAGTTAAGAAACAATCAAAATGCTTACGGAGCAGAACCAGGAACTATTGCGAAGTCAATACTCAGACTTTGTCGGTAGCATAACTGTTGTACCTATTCCCGAAGAGAGTCAATATAATGGAAACTGCGACCGCAGTGACGACCTACCTCAAGCACATGGATTGATGGCAGGATCGGGTATTACCCAACAAATAAAATCGATTGCATCGCAACCGACAAGTGGAAGTTCGCGTTTGACAAACTTGTTCAGCGGTGTCCGTAGCATCAATGAAATGGCCAGCGGTCCAATGGATTGCCAAACTGAACAAGGCAGAGCACCTGGCTTATTTTTACTGGGGGGGGGGGTGGGGGGGCCGCCCCCCATTCGGCGACCTCCCCCCCTTTCGAGGAGCCCCCCCATGAAATGCCCCCCATAAATTCCGACCTCCCCCCCATAACCCCAAAAATTGCCAAATTTTACCGTTTTTACCCTAAATTTTCAAAAATTTTTCCGGCTTCGCCGGATTTTTAACGAAATTTTCACTATTTTAGCCTAAAAACCACTTAAAATTATTCTTTTTTTAGCGATTTTTACACATTTTTACACGAAAAACCCGCAAAAATTCGAAAATTTTTTCCAAAATATGCCCCCCCCCATTTTGGGTCAGCCCCCCCCATCGATGGGGGGGCCCCCCCATGAAGCCCCCCCCATAAATTTTTGCCTAAAAATAAGCCAGAGCACTGTGGCGATTACCAGGACGTCTTCAGTGCAGCTCAGCAATAACTCCTGCCCGTCGAGAACTAGAAACTGTGGAGTTAACCCTCTACAAAAGAAACTACGTGAAATATAAATCCAAGGCATGGAAATGTACTATCGTGAAGCAAACTGTTCGCACATTCACATACTTTTTCGCCAACCATCATTTAAAGGAGGAAGAAAAACACGACGTCCGAGTAACAGGAACTGAATGTGAATCAATGAGAAGATTTCACCAGTGTGATGCTGGACCTCTTACGCTACGTGGTGGTCTATGGCAAACGGACAACAAAGTAAATTATAAATGGTCTGGAGGTGGCATTAACTGTTGCCATTGGCATAGTTATACTGCTACCAATTGCTTCATGTACGAAGCATTTGTCTACAAACGACACAGTAGCGACTGGATGGGCTGAACCTTGACTATAGATCTGGCGGATGCCAACTTCGGGACGGAAGTTACCTACTGTGGGAACCTAACGAAGACGAGAGATGTGAATTTCTCGAATGGCAAACGCTATCAGGTGAAATGTGGGGCACTAACTGGTTAGCTGACAACGACCAGTTAGCACTCACATTTAGGAGCGGGAAGTATGCCAAAGATTGTGTTAGTCGCACTATTCAGCTAACAGACCAAGGCATTCCCGTAAGATTAAGTCCACCAATTTACAAAGTTAAACGTTCAACATCAAATGTTACGACACCAGAACAGTTAATGGCTAGACTTCAGAAAACAGAAGAAGTAGGACCACAGCTAAAACAATGGGCTATCAACAACGGGATCGTGACCACCGATCTAATGGCGTCGTCACTGCAAGCTCAAGAATTTAAATTAGAACGAAATTTGAACTTTGCTTTCAAACAAGCGATGGATGCTGCCTGTCGCTCTATGGCAACAATTATGGAAGTCCTCAAAGCAGATATGATGGCCAACCCAACACTAGCTATTAGAGCTATTCTGGGCCGTAACGACATTATTGCAAGGGCAGGCGGAAATGTCATATCCACGTGGCCATGCCAAGAAATCCAAAAAGGTTTTTATCACTTCGACCCAATGAATGAGTCCTGCAGCATGGAAATTCCAATTAAATTCTTACTCAATTCTCAGGAATATATACTCAGCCTATCTTGATCCTGTCACCAATATTGTACATAAAAACCCTTATCCCGTCGACTGTAGACTTAACAGGCAAATTCCAGTACAGTTACACGGAAAGATGTACACGTACGAAAGTGAAACAGGAGACTTAACGCCGTTACTACATATTCCGGAGCTAAGAGCATTCTCCTGGAATACTACAGAACCTTGGAGCTTTCAACCTACAATCTTTAGTCAAACAGTCACGTACTGGCATTTTTTTAGGGTTTTGAAAGTGGGGGGGGGGCTTCGCCCCCCCCCTAGGGAGGCGGAAGTGGGGGGGCTTCCGAAAAGTGGGGGGGGGGAGTCCAAGGTATAAAATACCAAAATTTTTAGCCAAAAATTAGCATTTTTTAGGTAAAAACACAAAAAATCGCTGTTTTTAAGCTTAAAATCAACTTATAAGTCCATAAATTAGCTAAAAATTGAGAAAATTTTTGAAAATTTGACCTCAAAAACCTAATTTTTCGACACTTTTGGGCGACCCCCAAAAAAGTGGGGGGGGCTTGCCGAAAAGTGGGGGGGATGAAAGTGGGGGGGGCTCCGAAAAGTGGAGGGGGGAACCGAAAAGTGGGGGGCCCCCACCCCCCCCACTAAAAAAATGCCAGCATGTATAACTTCTCTGAGATTACTTCTGGAATCAGTCTAAACGAAATTATCGGAGGATTACAGTACCAACAGAAGATCTTGCAGGAACTAAGCGATCGAACTACTCGAAAATCACCGAAACTTGTGGCTCAGGGGGTGGTTACCGGAATAATGAATAAAGGATTCTTTGGATTTCTGCATGGATTCGCTGTTAGTCCGTGGCAATTATGGGTATTTCTAGTGTGTACCTACGTAACGCTCAGCTTCCTGTTATTACATTGTTGCCCAAACAATGTTCGAGACGATCTTACGCTCAACATACCGCGAGCTTGGCCACACCTTCAAAGGTGGGCACGCAAACGTAGACGCTCCACTTCCAGAGCCTTAATGCTAAAATTCAGAAAACGGAAGCGTAGCAGTCCAAATGGCAGTTCTAATAATAACCAGGACCTAAATGAACAGGAGATGGTGATTTTACCACCTCCCTGTCCAGCAGCATCTGCGCCCAGTTTAATAGAAAGAGTTCGGCGTATGTCTACACCAGCACGAGTCCCCACAATACTGCACATACCTGCGTTCACTCCGGAAAAACAAAATGAGAACATCAATGATATTCAGATGCCAGAACCATTATACCCTCAAAAGGAACTTCAACTGGACCAACACACACAAGTTTCACCCACCATGACTACTTTTCTACCACTACACGCACCAACCGTTGCTGCACATACTACATACTGGCCAGAAACTCTAAATTCACCAATACAACGAGAAACAACTAATTGTACCGGACAAGGCTCCACCGCTATTCCAATTAAGATAAATCGTACTCCAATCAAAGCGTTGGTTGACACCGGCTCAACTATTACTCTAATTGGCGAAAATGTCTACAAAAGACTACAGCTCCACAAGTCAACAGCGACTCCGGAAAGCTCAAACATATCGGCCACCAATATGACAGGTCACGAATTGTCGATTATTGGAAAATCCGTTATACTACTACAAATCGGGACTCAAATTTTGGATCACCCAACCTATATCGTCTCTAAATCACCCCACGACTGCATCTTAGGTATAGCGCGGCGGGAAAAAACCCGATCCGATATGCGGGAAAAAACCCATCGCCAGTGTGAGTCACCCATATGAGCTAGATCGGATTTTAATAGCCTATCTTAAAGAGCGTCCAAAACTACCCTAGAGGGTGTATTATTGTAGCTCCCACTGCCCCTCAGCAAATTTTTTGGGACTTTGAAAATTTTGGAATTTTTGGTCCCAACATGGGGGTCAGGCAGGGTCAACTTTGGGGGGTCACCCTGAACTACTGGAAAGACTTAGCCCAAAACGGATTACAGTTTCACAGAGGATATGTCTCGAACTTCACGATGGTGTATGCAATTTGGCTCTAGTGCCTGTGGTGCGACCTGGGGGTGACCTAGACTCGGCGGGAAAAAACCCATGTACGGGAAAAAACCCAAATTTCAAAATGAAATTTTTTCTAACCATTAGCAGCATAGGAAAAATTCATGCATTTCTTAGCTCAGTAGAGCCTCCTGATTAATTTGGTTATAGATTTTACCTAGGTTTGACCTTCCATGTGAGGTCCAGGTGGCCAAAATCTGAGATGGTGCCATTTCAAGCCAAATTTTCAAATTTCGCCAAAGACCGCTAAATTTTTCACTAAAATAAATTGGGTTTGGCTTTAAATGCAATAAAAACACGTTTTCTATGTAATAGGATGCCTAGTCTGCAGAAATTAAGCAAATTTCAAAAATTTCCAAAATTTGCCTATGTTTACGTGTTAAACATACGAAATTTTGAAAGGTCAATTTGACATGAATTTTTGCAAAAATATTGGTATTTTTTGATGCAGATGTACTAAAAATGACCCACTCTTTCGAATGGTATAGTCAAAGCCGTTCTGGCATGCTTGCAGCAAACAATTCGGCTGGGTTTTTTTCCCGCCCATGGGTTTTTTCCCGCATTGGGTTTTTTCCCATCGGTTTGGTCGACAATTTCTCACCAACGGTAAGCGATAGAGAGACGTTTTATGGCTCATTTTGAAGCTCTTCGCAAGGCCTCATGGTAGTTATCGTTAGATTTTCGATTTGTCGCTTAATAAAAAAGTTACAGCCAAAATTCGAAAATTTGGGGTTTTTTCCCGCCGCGCTATACTGATTTCCTCAAACGACTGGGACCCATCACAATTGACTTACAAAAGGAAACGGTGACGATACACCAAAAGCAGAAAAATAATGAAACAACTAAACATTCAACAGCAACCATTAATGAAACGATGATGATACCTCCTAGAACGCAGGTTATTTTCTCATGTGGAGTCACAGAACCAATCAAAGAAGGCCTTTTTGAACCTAATTCTCGATTCGAAACTACAACGGGGTTATATGTAGCGAGAGCACTTGTTAAGGGCGGCTCTCAAATTCCGGTCAGAATCATGAACACCAGTAATGCGCCAATCAAAATCTACGCTAGGACGAACATTGTATCCGTCTGTACTATTCAGCCAACCAGCAATGAAGAGGACAGCCACGTTGAGCAGGCATCAAACCCACTATCTGACGTTGATCTCAATTCTGCAGAGTTGACACTCCCCCAAGGAAACAAGTTATTACAGCTACTTAATCAGTTTATTGTCAGTTTATTGATGTCTTTGCCAAAGACGACAACGATGTAGGCTGCGCTACGGCAATTAAACACTCAATCGACACCGGTGATCATAAGCCAATCTACCAACGTCCTTATCGGACACCTGTTTCGCTCCGCTCAACCGTTGCCACGAAAATTCAAGAGTGGGTTAAACACAAAATTGTTGAACCAAGTTCCTCTCCATGGGCGTCACCAATAGTCCTAGTCTCCAAAAAAAACGGATCAATCCGAATCTGCGTAGATTTCAGAAGGATCAACGCAGTCACGAAACGTGATGTTTTCCCGTTACCCAGAATTGACGATCTCTTAGACTCATTAGGAAAAGCCCATTATTTCAGTACTCTTGACCTACAGTCTGGCTATTATAATGTAGAAATGAGTGAACAAGATAAGGAGAAAACTGCATTCATTTGTGAAGAAGGTCTTTTCCACTACAACGTGATGCCCTTTGGACTAACCAACGCACCGGCAACCTTTCAGAGACTCATGAGTATCGTCTTATCTGGACTACAAACCAAATTCTGTCTATGTTATCTTGATGACATTATAATATTTTCTCCAACTTTTGAACAACATTTAACCGATATTTCAAAAGTATTACAGCGACTACGTAATCATAGACTAAAACTGAAAGCCAAGAAATGTCATTTTGCTTGCCAGACTGTCAGCTATCTCGGACATACCATCTCGAAAAACGGATTACAGCCAGAGAACGATAAAATTATCAAAGTCCGTGACTATCCAGTACCGACAAACCTCACTGAACTACGAAGCTTCCTAGGGCTTGCCTCCTATTACAGACGGTTCATCAAAAACTTTGCACAAACAGCTTACCCGCTCTACACTCTACTCAAGAAAGAAAATTCTTACCAGTGGACAAAAGACTGTGAAAACAGTTTTATAACACTTAAGCAATATCTAACTACTGCACCTATCCTTGCTTTCCCAGATATAAACCGACCTTACATTCTACAAACCGATGCTAGTGGGTTTGGCTTAGGCGCAGTACTATCACAGCTAGATGAACTTAATAAAGAACATCCTGTAGCATACGCTAGCCGAGCTCTAACCACAGCGGAGAAAAATTATCCTGTCATAGAACTTGAAACACTGGCAATAGTTTTCGGCGTTAAATATTTCCGTCATCTAATTTACGGACAAACGGTCACTATAATCACTGATCGCAGTCCTTTACGATGGCTTATGACTGTCAAATCACCAAGCGGACGCCTTATGAGGTGGATCCTTCAATTACAAGAATACAAGCTGGACATTCAATATAAGCCTGGAAAGAAACACGGCAATGCCGATGCCATGTCAAGGCTTCCCATCCCTACACTCAACCAACGAACCCACGGTGCGGATAGAGTACTAACCATCACTCCAAACGATATCACTTCATTCTACACCCAACAGCGACAACAGCCAGATACCAAACAATTTATTGATTATCTCGAAACTGGCTCCCTACCAGAAAGTCGTAAAGAAGCCATCCATCTCGTAACCAAAGCAACTCGTTACTTTATGGAAGACGGACTTCTGTACCACGAATATCCACAAGCAAGTAAGCCAGGAAAGCTATTTACCCAACTTGTCATTCCTCAAACCCTTATCTACGAAATCTTCAAAGGCTGCCACGAGGATATTTCGGCTGGACATCTCGGCTTTGAAAAAACATACGTATGTGAAAATCCTAAGTCGCTACTGGTGGGAAACTATACGGAAGGATGTTAAAGAATGGTGTAAAACCTGTGAAGCGTGCATCCGCAAAAAGAATATTCCTAAAGCAGTTAAAGCACCCATGGTGTCTATCCCGGTTGGAGGAGCATGGGATCGAGTTGCAGTTGATATTATTGGCCCGTTACCCCAAACAGAGGAGGGATACAAATATATTCTAGTTTTCACGGAATACCTCACAAAATGGGTAGAAGCATTCCCACTAATCGATACAAAATCGGAAACAATAGCTAAAATTTTCGTAGAACAAATTGTTTGCCGTTATTCCTGCCCCAAAGAACTCCTTTCTTTCGGAAGGAGCTAACTTCCTTAGTGCTCTAATGGCCGACACCTGTAGTCTTTTGGGAGTCACCAAGATCAATACTACAGCATACCATCCACAGACAGACGGGCAATGTGAACGCTTCAATGGAACACTCATGCAAATGATCAGCAAATACGTGTCTCATAACCAGAAAGATTGGTCAAGTTTCATTAATTTCTGCCTGTTCGCTTACAGGACATCAGTGCATTCATCTACCCTGGATACTCCGTTCTTCCTCAACTTTGGTCGTGACGCGCGCTTACCTCTGGACACCGTACTACTGAAAACAAAAAGCATATATTGCGAAATCGAAGATTACCGATCCGACCTTGTTCAAAACTTACAGGAAGCATGGACCATGGCTAAGGAACACATACAACTAGCTCAAAGGAAACAAAAACACTACTACGACGACAAAGTAACTAACACGGAATTCTTTGAAAACCAGCTGGTCATGCTTTACGTACCAGCATTAACAAAAGGGAAAACCACAAAGCTTAATAGACCATGGCACGGCCCTTTCAGAATAGTTAACCTAACGCTACCTACGGTTGACATACAGGACTGTAGTAATCCAACCAAACCACCACAGAAGGTACACGTCAACCGACTGAAGCCCGTGACTACAACATACTACGTCCCACTTAAACCACCCAACCAGCAAACCTCAACAAGTGTTGAAGACAAACACGTCACCGACGAAACGCCGATGCCACAACCATTGGAAGAAATTCAAAACCTCCCAATACCTTCTGACGAAAACGCTGAATGGCATGAAGACACCAATACAGAAATTCCAGACCATCCCTATTATAACCTCAGACCACGGAAAGCTGTAAAATATGTGGCTTAAA
>JASAND010014698.1:0-14023 GCA_030248195.1 Trissonchulus latispiculum
TAGACTGTCATTAGTTTTGTGCTCAATTTATACTCTCTACTTTTTGTCTGCTCTTATAATTATTTTGTGAGTTCCTAAAATTATATCTGATAAGTCTACCTTAACTTAGATAGGTTAGTTCTTTGTTTAGCTGTTTCTTGTACTTTGTACTTTATTGTTCTATCCTAGTTTTGTAGTAATTTAGCTGGCCTATTCTTCTTTCTTGTCTATCTGTACTTGTATTCAAAATTTTATACGCATTTTCGGGGTTCGCCCCATTTGTCCAGCATAATTTTCAAGTAAATGTGGTCTCTTTTTGGACCATTTTAGGGTGTCATTTTAGCTTAGGTTTTTGTATTAGAATTGCATAATCGGTAAGTAGGGCTTTTCTGAGAATTTATTGGGTAGGTAGTTAGTTTATTTAAGCGTGTATTTTTCAGCAAATTTGGGGTAGGTTTCTACTTGAGTCTCTGCTCTTCATCGGCGGTTAAACTCCGTTCGGTAGGATTCACTTAGGATTGTTTGGCGAGGTTAGTTAGGTCGACTGGAACTACATCTCCTCCAGGTTCGACGTTCTCCTTGTGCACAGTTTCCCACTCGTAAAGTTTGGTCGGTACACTTCCAACTTTACAGCTCTGCATTCCTACGTAGACTTTCAGTGCGATATGTTGCAGCTTTAATATTGACCTACATACCACACGTAGTGGGCACACATGACTCTCGCTGGACAACAGGGCCGGTACAGAAGCCATTGGATGCAGGATTTCGTATGATGCAAGTTCTTTGGCGAAATCGAGACGACGTCCTACAAGAGCAACCGTTCCATTCAGACCATGAGGACCATTCAGGAATTGTAAACAGGTCTAAAACAACAAAAACAAAAGTAAAGGACAGCTGCAAACAGCAACCGTGTAACTGTTTGGTTAACCATCATTTCATAGCTAATATTTACGTCGGAATCTCGTTACATTAATTGCAGCTTATTTCTGTTCCGAAGACACTTCTTCATCGCCACCTCTGCTACTACTTCAATTCTTTTCAGTGGCTTGCTAATAATTCAAATAATTGAGCCAGACTCTCGATCCTCTACGTGCTTGAAGAAGGCTGCTCTAAAGATAAGTTTTAAGAATGCTGTACTGACTTTAGTTTATTGATTTATGGGGATTCAGAAATTTAAAAACCTTCGGCCTAGGTTTTTAACGTGTAGGTAATAAATTAACAGTAAACTGACTCTGCCATGAAAATAAACAGTGATAGGGAGCTCCTTGTGACTTGTCCTTTATACTTCTAGTGAGCACGAATCATGATTTTATTTTATAATTATTCTGTTTTTGAGGTAGCAGAGTAACCCTGTGGTAAAATCGGGAACTGAGTGGAAAGCTTGGAGGCATACAGAATTAATAATACAGGAAAATGATGGTAACATTTGCAGTATGTGGAGATAAAAGCTAAGTGAATTATTCCAGTTCCAGTTCCAAGCTAATGGCTTACAACTTTGCGATTTGCGGTGTGCTTGAGGTGGGTTGAGAAGAGGAAAAGGCGCGGGGTGTGAAAAAGGTCCCCCTGTGTCGGCTGCCTCTTTTCAATTAAATTTAAGGCGCTTTGTAGAACTGATATATATAGTGATATATACATAGGCTTAAAACATTTTATTGTCCAAAGCATTGGCAGATTTTTCTACTATCCTATTTGAGTGCTCGGCCGTTCCCACCCACTCTCCCTCCTTTCTTAGCTTCTTCTTCTTTTTCTTCTTGATACTCCATTTTTTGTCACCCACCTTCCGAGCGGGTATATAGTTTTCAGCCATCCTAGTCACTATTGATTTGCGGGGGCAATCCCTATCTGTGTCTAAGATCTCGATTGCCTTGAGTGTGACTGCGGTCGCCTTATCGTTGGGCTAAGGGGCCAATAACCGCACGTCAGAACTGCTTGGGGGTCATGTTTTCTGTCCGTGACCTTTGTCTCTCCGCCTCTTGTCTGCCATTCAGCGGACCGCGGGGAGCAGCACATAAAAGGTCTCTTTGAGTACCTATTTAGTGCTGGGCACCAGGGACAAAAAACAAAAAACTCTTTCCAGTGACATTCTGCACACAATTTTCGACTTCCAACATTTGAAATTTTAGGTCCGATTTAACATTGGCAACGAACCTTCAATAACTGGGCAGTCGAGCAATCCGTTGGCAACAACAGCCTGATCACCACAACTGGCATAGAGACATTCTCCGCTGACGCAGTACTGACGATACCCGCAGGGCGTCCCATCGGGAAACGTCGCTTTGTGACGAATTAACTCCGGCTCCCGTAATCGACACCAGACTTTACATGCTGAGGCAGGATCTTGAAAACAAAACAAAAATCACTAATTTTATGAATTTCAAAAATTATAAAATAAAGGTTTGGAAGAAATCATTGGAATGGTTGTTTTATTTAACGAAGTTCGAGATAGACTGAAAACATAAAGATAAACAAGATAAACAGAAAAGAAATTGAATCTTTTAGCGCGACCTCCAAATGGCCTTAAAAATTACACTACTCCTGTTTGAACATTCCAATTTTAAAGTAAGGTAGTTTTTAAAAAAGGGCAAAAACAGTAATATATATTAAAAAATTTCGAAGCATAGGTAAAATAAACAGAGATTATGAAATCAGAGCTCAGAGCCATCTTACGGTCAAAGCTTTCTCCAGTTAGCTCATGGTCTGGTTCGGTGGGGCTGTTTCTTGAAGCTAAGCAAATTTTGTTTGCATAATCCAATCGGGTAAATCCAGAACACGTTTCAGAAGTTTGGCAAACCAGTCCGCGAACTCCGCTCCCGATGCAGGATTGACCGTCGTTATTTGGTCTAGAATAAAGTTGCTTGCCAGACTTGCTTAAATGCTTTAATTGACATCTTGCGGAAACCAAAACTTTCAATTGTACTGACATAGTTCGATCTTAAAACTGAAAAGATTTATCATTGAAATTTTAAATGATAAGGAAATTCAGCGAAATTGGATTTACGCAGGGTTATCACATATCCGTGGTTCAGTTCTAAGACGAACGCCGCCTTCGATATGACACTCAGAGCAGTCTGATCTGAGATCTGTCCTCCAGGACGACCATTGGCCATTAACGGGTAGAATTCGACGCCAAGACTCCCAAAAGACACATTGTCCTTCCTTGCACCACTGAAAAAGACAAGAGTATATGGCTTATTGTTCACGATGGCCTGTCGTTGGAAGGAGCAAGTTCCCCACTCTTTAAATATAAATTTGGCTGTGATCTGCCTCCTAAGCTTTGTATGCTACATTGTTTTAATCTCAACTTTTGGTGCTAGTTTCATTAAATCGAATTAAAACCAATTTTCCAGAAAAATTTGCAGGAGCATCTGCATGCCTTGCTTAATGTTTGAGGAGTTTTCTTGCACATTAAGCATAAGTAAACCTAATTCGCGTATAGTGGAGTAGCTATGTACATAGTGTCAAGCAATGAAAACTTATTTGAGGATTGGACGGACAAAACTACCCCATCTTTGAAGACGCTCTATGTACCCCTGAAAACTTCCAAAATTTTAAGGAGGTCTATGCCAGACATGCGCAGAAGGGAAACCTTTGGGGGAGGGGGGTTGTGGACCGGCCAAAACCCGATTTCTTCCATTTTTTTGCCCCAAAACAGGAAAACATTTCAGGGGGTGAGCTCTAGGTCTGGGGAATGGGGTTTAGACCCCAACCCCTTCCCAAGCACACGTACGGTTTGTGTGGAGAGATAGATATGAGCAGACATGTGCAGGAGGGAAAATTCTGGAGGGGCAGTGAGCCGGCGACGAAGGCCGCCGGAAAAGCGGATTTTTCCGGTTTTTTGCCCAAAAAAACAGAAAATCCGGATTCTGGAGGGGTGAGGGACCCCTCTGGGGGAGGGTGAGCTCCAGGTCTTGGGGGGGGGTGAAACCCCCTCCAAGCACATGTATGGATATGAGACTTAACATGAAAGAGACTGTTACAAGGTAGAGGAAACCCAACACTGAAGGAGGACGAAGTTTGACGGAGAACCTCACCACAAGAGAAAAGCCCCTCTCATAGTGCACTCAAAATTGTTGCTTCCAAGGAGGAATTCAGCCAATCCCACGAGTATCCTGTCGAGAAGCTACCTTTAAATGACACATTGGCAGACATAAACCGCACACTAGCTATGTAAGTTATATAGAGTTTACTAGTGCATGTAAATAACGAATTGTGTTACATTACCTTTCCAGGTCCGCAGTAGGTTCCTTCCAGGGCTGGATGGGCTGTAGAAATCATGGGACCTCCATCACCACACCAAAGCATTGTACAAATATCCTAAACAACATGGTTCAATGTTAAGAACAATAAGAACAAAATAATTAACAACTGTTTTTGGTTTGGTTGTCGCAGTTTGGAAAGTGCATGCTTCTATACTGCCTACAAGATAATTTTCCGCCAAGAGTTTAAAAATACAAGTAAACAAAAATAGCAATTTTCCAATAATGCTAAAACTATGTTTGAACATTTTGTCACTGAGTTGCAATATTTTTCTGGTCAGATTATGGATTCATTATGATTCTTAGATATCTATAACTAACTTCTAAAGTGACGTCGGCTGGCAGATCGAGACGATGATGCATTCCCCAAAACAAGGCACATTGTTGATCTGCGGTGAACCTTTGTCCAGGATGGGTTTCACCCAATTCACGAACTGTAACGGCTTTATCTTTAAGACAGTTGGATGGATAACTACCAAATCTGAAATTAGCAACATGACCATTCACTTTATTTCTCTGATATGCAAACTTGATTTTGATTGGCCCCCTCACTTGTTCTGAAATTTCCTACAATGCTTAAGTTTGGACTTTGAATTATTTGTTCAGTTAACTAACCCTTAAGTGACATCATACTCGATGATTGGAATCTGGATGACACAGACAGAATACAGTATGATGAATTTTGGGCACCAACATGTGTACGTGGGAAGATCCCAAGGCACAAACCACACAGAAGGATCGCACACCCCATAAACCGCGGTTATTGAAGCAAAATGTTTTGCAAAAAAGCCGGCGAAAAAATCACATCGCCTTCAGTCAATTATTTAACTATGATTCAGTAGCACTAACCCTAACAATTTCACATAGTTGTTAATTTCTCTAACACTGCAGTCTGACCACGTAGTCTTCCCAGCCCCATTGATCGCCGACATCAGGCAACAATCTTTGGCACATTCGTTCTGTTCGCCGTCATGGACCATACCTAAACTGAAACAAGGAGTTATTTGCGACTGTTGATTCAAATTATTGAACGTTTACATACATTATATAGAAAGCTGCACGCAATCAAAAATGGCCAGGGTTTAGTTTTACCAGATTAATAGTTTTTTGCCAAATTAATTTGATATTAAAAGATTAAATTAATAAAAAAGAAAAATTATAAAATTTTACCTCTCTCAGTGCTGTTATTTTAAAAGATGCTGGTCAAAACCGTTGTTGCGGACTGACTCATTAGCTTCGGACCCAATCGCTTTTATTTATGACATGTGAGTTATTACGATTCAGCAACTATTTCTGGCCAAAACGTCTTCGATTGCAGAAAGACTTGCCTTGATTTGATCAGTTTAGCTGCTCTAAACAAGTTGTAGGAAGAATAGTCATACAGTAAGGGTTTCCTTACTTGTGACCGAGCTCGTGAGAAAGCACAAATGATCTTCCTAAATGGCGACCTTCGACAAGGGAACAACTGTAGGCAGGATCGCACATACGTGCCACAGGAGCAACACCTGCAAACACGACATAATATACATGTACTCTACTGACAAAACAAAAATTGGCAATAGCAACAGCCTTAGGGTTAGAAATAATCAGGTGGGTTGGAGTAGCCAAAATTTGAAGAGAAAATAACCTAGAAATTATATGATTAAATATAGGTAGTGCAATAGATAGACCTATTGAAATTAACCTAACTCTTTATTTATAGTATTACATTGCTCCTTCACTAGGATAACACCATAAGTAGAAAAAACAAGGTTGGGGAAAATTGTTTTCGATTTTAATCTTTACATTACCTGCTACACTGGATGTCTTGTGGTAAATATCATGTCTGCAAAAATAAAAACATGAATTAAAGAATAATTCGCAGTGACTCTGTTCAAATTAATTTCTGAACATCTCTGGGTAACTTAGCTCACGGTAAAATCAATTATTATTAAACAAGTGAGTGTTCAGATTCACTTCATTGGATTTGTATTTACCCTGTGAGCAAGACAGCGTGATCCCAATGCTGGGGATCCGCCTCGTCTGTTCCCGGATTTAAAGCATTCTGGTATTTACAAAATAACTCCAAAAATTCTGGAGCAAATCCTCCGCGATGGGAAGCCGAAGTTAAAGTGCCCTGTAAAATAAACATTAGACTACATAAATATCTTTTATATGGATTCAAATGCACATTAAAACATATTTAGATCATTTGCGGTCGGACCAATCTTACACTGAAAATAGATTCTTTTTTGAATTTAGACTTTTATATAGCCTTAAATAAAATAAGTACATATCTATAAAGTGTATAAGTTGACGCCTGTAGAAGTCAACATTAGTTGCAGCTTATCTCTTACGAAGTTTTATTGCTATACTACTGCGGTATACTACATAGATTAAGTGATGAACATGAAGTTAATTTTGCCTATCTTTCCACTTTATACCACAGAAATGAATAAAATCAGTGTATGTAGTTAAAAAAACGATGAATGAATGTAAAGATTGTACCGGATTGGTTTTCCACATTTCTAATCTAACAAGCTCAATGTTAAGCTTCGGAACCATACTACTTAGGCGGTATAGCATATGTACCTGAAAAAATGTTTCTTCAATTATCATCAATTACTGTCTCTTATTCCTTAGCGAGGCAGAATGCTTTACAAAACATCCCTGGTTCGGTTGGAGTATTGCTTAACTAGAGAATCACTGTAGGTATTTATTTGTTTTGTGGTATTTTATTTGTAGCTATTTGCTGAGACGCTACGGTTTTATGGCAGAGTGCGGTAGCCAGTTTTGACAGGTTGCCTTTCCAATTTTATGTCGGGATTGGAAAGGGCTTTACCAGATCATATGTATATTGGCGCTCACCCTCAGCTTCTCCCTCACTCAAACCGGGTCGAGAGATGGTTTCAAAAATAAAGATCAGTGTATTTTGGTCGGTGCATTGTTATGCGAAAGGAAAACATGTTTATCTAGGATTAAGATCTAGGATCTAAGATTAAATACAGTCATAACTCATAAATTACTAAGTTTAACCTTTAAACTAATTTTGACTCAGAATAGATTACTGGACTAGTCTTGACCAAAATAAATAGCGATTTTTATAGTTTAGATTTTTTATTTCAGTCTTTAGAAAACAGCTTTATCCAATTCTGCTTACATTATTCATGAGAGAAAGCGCTATATGGATGACTTCGTCTTTGGCTCGTTCTTTCCCGAATCCTTTCTCATGGTGATGCCAGAGTTCTTCGTCAGCAAAAACTGCCATTTCCACGGTTATTTCATGAGGTGAAGTTTGGCGGACTAGACGACGTCTCACTTCTGCTTCTAGTATTTCAGGCTTATAATCTTCGTCAAGAACTGAAATTAAAAACGAATTATTGGGTAATCTTCTCCAACTCAAGTAAAGCACCGGGGGCGTGTTTTCGGATTAATCACTACTAAATAAAGCACTAATTTACTCAAAGTCACCTTTGTGAAGTATGACAACACTTAACAGATTTTCTGAGCAATATCAGATGATTTAATATTTAAGAATTTCTTCTTTGCGTTTATTAAAAGGTTAATTGCCCAAAAACGTTACTGGTTTCACAGAATTCTTCTCCGTCTCGGTAATGGGGTTGTTGGTAGTTTTGACCCGTTCTGATATTCATTGAGGTAATTATATCTGCAGCACTGAAAAGTGATCTCTTAACCATTTTGTGACCAGAACCGATTTTGCCCACTTCCCCATTAGACATCCCGATTGGTTGAATCTGAATCACGTGGTCATTTCCAAATATCAAGGCATGCTGAAATTCTAAAATCACTGTCTCAGTAAATGGCTCATGGATAGAATTACCAGAAAGCAATTTTTACATTCAAATTTCATTGAGCCATTAAGGTTTTAGAATGGTACAAATATAAATATTAAAACTTAACAGTATAAGCTTAAGCTCTTCAGTAGAATTGGAGGGAAACCTTCAGTTTAAACATGCAGAACCTTCCATGTAGTGGGTCAAAATTAACTAACTTTATGCATGAAGTTAGGGGAAGCTGTGTGAGCTGTTAAAATGATAAGCAATGTTATTTTAGTTTTCAAGATTTCTGCCTAAAAAAGCAAAAACATCTCATCTTACCAAATCGTTACAGTAGGAAAGCGATATGGATGCATTGCCATGTGATATTAATGTTCCTGTATAGTGGCACTTTTGGTAGTTTCTGATTGGTTGATAGCTGACATGTGACTGGTTACCGTCTCGCATGACCAATAAAAGTTCGCGATTCTGAAAGTTTCGATTTTCTGTGATTTCTGCGAAGTATTCGTCCGCTTCCACTGTCCATCTCAGTTGGTGCTTGGTTAATTCGAGTCTTTGTCGATTAAAGGAAATATTATCGATTACGGATTCTTTGCAGTTGTCAGGATTACCTAAAACGAAATTTTCTGCACACATTGTGGATATTTCTGATTCGTTTGCAAATCCTATTTTTATTTTTAGGTTAGCTGCTTCTGCGTAGCTAGTTTTGAAAAGTCTTTGAATTGGTTAAGGCTAAAGGCTTTGAATTGGTTAAGGCACCTAACCTGTATGACTGTGTCTGTAGCATATCATAGTGGATGCTTTCATCTTTGTTACCTCTAGAAACCCCAGTTTTCTCGAGTAGCATCCAAAAACACTATATGCAGGCAATAGACTAATGCTCCTCAGCAACATGTCTAAACTCTTTTCTTAAAGATGCACTGTTAAAACTAAATTATCACTATTCTAATTGCAGACACCCATTTCTATCTGTACTTTCTTCCTAAACTCACATTCGAGATCAAGAAGGCTTGTCGGAATGATGGATGTAACAGACTGGATTAGGAAAATCTAAAAAATACAGACTTAAAATTGAGGGTATGAAATCTTCCATAATATCTTCCTTCAAATTACAATTTCAAATTCGCTAGCCGCTCGGGCAGTGGGGGCTGTAACGATACGTGTAAATTTTAATACTTTGAAATAATTACTAATATCGTCTGTACTAAGCTGACAACATTAATTTTATTAGCCAGTCAGCACAGCTACTAATCTATTTTAATATACAGACTTAGTTTTACGTCGCAACTTACCACATAGATTGCAGTAAAATACACTAAATGCATCCTAATATTGCATTGTCATATATTGAGCAATTTCACAGATGAATCCATTGTAAAGCTCCAATAAAATTAATCGCTGAGAATTTATTATCTGTCGCTGTTTGGGAAGAGTTTCAACTTGCAAACTTTGCAAATGCTGAAAGTTGCAAAAAAATGAGTACAATTGTTATTTGCAAAACTATTGCATCTGATTGTGTGGATGAAAAAGTCAATTACCAAGTGAATCTGTATTTGGCATTTTTTTAAAGTTTATGCAATAACTGCAATTCTATACTTAGTAGTATACCTATGCACTTCATGGCTTTCAAGTTTTAGCAGCATTTGAAATCGCATTGATGTCAACTAAGAGAATGTCAGTTACAGCCATCATACTCAAATAACCCCAAAATGGGCAGCAGCGTGGTTGCTAAACTCTGATTTTCTTGAATAAGAATGTGTTGCGCACCCATCCCAAAGCCTATCCCTTGCCTGGTTTAGGCGACAGTCATTAACGAGGAGGAAAGCGACAAACGTAGGCCAGAAGACTTTCATTCAAGATTTTTACAGTGTAGGCGCAGTGCCAACCTTCCAGATGACAACCGAAAAGTAAAACCCATACCAGTTATGTTGCAGACGAATTATTCGGGGTTAAACTATGTCAAGAAAGTGACATGTCTGTACCAGTAGCACAGTTTTAAATCTAGTAAATCGGTTTTAAACTGTCCTTTTCTTATCAATTTGTCAAAGTTTTCCGAAGACTAGCATGTTTCCAACTAGTAGACCTGTGATCTTTAAACTTGAGTTTTTATAGTCACAAATTTCCCCTAACATTACATGACATTGCGACAATTCGGTAGTAAATTTTGCGTGAAAAATGCTCAAATTGTTACCAAAATCGCAGCAATATCACGAAATTAATGTTCGTTGTCAAATCTAAGTAGTTTCTTTCTGCCCGATTTTTAGAGCGCGACAACGAATAAACTTCTCCCTGAACGAAATCTAAATCCTAGTATATACTCACTGTCAAGACTTGTATATATATATCAGCAATACTATGAAATGCACAAAAACCACGAAACGTTTGCGCAATTGATAAATATTTGAATTCTTTGTAGTCAGACACCTGCGATTAGATGCATTCCAAGTGTGGACTCGCACTTGACGCTGGACTCCATCCCCCTTTTAAGATTAACGAAATTTGTTACCTCCATTTATAAGCACTGAACTAACGTTAAATGTTAGTTGCTTAGCAGTTAGTTAGCATTGAGCAGAAAAAAGAAATTGCTTGCTGAATTGAAGCTGCAGTACGATTCGTGTGACATTTTAATCAAAGTTTTGAAATCAGTGATCCAAAATTTGACTGGAACAACTAAGAAACACTCAACACTTTAAAAGTGTTAAAATAAAGGTTCGAAGTAATAAAGTATGTCTTGTCTTTGGAACAATTAAAGCAAGTTTTTAACATTCATTTTTTACGACTTGTGAAAAAAAATCAAGATACATTACAGCTCCAAACTTTATAAAATTAACCATTCTTTGGCAGGAAACATTGTTCTTGAATGTCAAAGATTAAACTTGGAACAGTTCTTCGCACTTGTGTTATTTTTCGATGAATTATTGGCAAGGAGCGAAGCGGAAATGAAACTAATAGAATTAACGTATGATGAAACTTTTGCCAAACAAAATCATGACGTACTGAATACGGTTTTTAAAAGGGCGTTCCTGGTTTCAGTTTCAAGTTTTATTCCCGAAATGTGAACGACACAGAAAACGTCACTTTTCGCTCTCCTTATACCGATGGGTTCGGAAAATGCTGTATATCACTGGATTGCTCACAAGATTCTAGCTGCATTGGAAACTGAATCAGTCAAAGCTTTAAACCAATTTTGTATAAGCAGGCCAGCCACAGTGTCTGTTTGTCGAGCAGTAATAATCTCGAATATCTGATGTTTTTGTAAACGTTTGAGAATTTGCTTTTTGACACCAATCGCTAATCAGGCGAGGTTTGACGCCCGGTTCCGGTTCCGGGAAACCCCGATTTCCGCTTCCAACACAACATTACGAGATGAGTCCATTAAAGGTTTTCTTCATTTTTGACTGGGGGTGAGAAAATGAAAATAATTCAGTTAGGTTCAGGGAGAATAATTTGAAAAATCAATCTCGCTAAAATGAATGCTACAGGAATAAGGGGACCGGGCTCTTGAATTTATTATTTTCAGCAAAATCTATAAAGCAGATAACTAGCAGTTATGAACAATAAGTGCCAAAATACAATAGTTTTTCTGTTTACATGCAAAATACTACTACGAACTACATCATTATCTATTTACTACTATATCACGACACGTTTACCTAACTTAACTCAGCTTAACTTAACTTAACTTAACAACTAAAATTCCATGTAACCTTAAAAGATTGAGTTGGGTTTGCAAACAATTAAGGGGGGGCTACGACTTTCACTAAAAGTTCGATGTTGGAAAAGCTAGCTAGTCTTTTGCCACATTAGGTTTGATACAAAATGGTTTAAAGTTTGAAAGAATTCCACGTAGCGTAACGTCCTGTGGAGCCTTTGCAAGTTGGTGTTGTCGGTCAGAAATTCGACATGACACACATGCAAACTTCGCCGCGCGTAGACAGCTGCAAGTTGCAGTGCCAAAATTTTGCAGAGATATTTCTGACTTATAGAGCTTTGACATCGTGTAAAATAATCCTTAGACAATGTATACGTTTCCTTTCGATACGACCAAATTCCGAAAAATTGTGCGTGGTAGGTCCATTCGGGTGGCGATAAACTTATGTCTTATGAGCTGTGGTTAATCAAATGAGCCCAAATTTTCTCCAATCAATGCGCCAAGTATCTGCCTCAATTTGTGTGAAAATTACGAATTTGTTAATCCCTGCGTTCACAGTGCTAGATTACGTTATCGATATTGCTGCTGTTATTTGGTGGTATTTCGAAGATGTGAGTTAATTACTCCAACGTACTGTGGCAGAAACTTCTAAACATTTGCACGTTACAAGCCAGTGACTGTAGTGCCAAGGTGTGCAGGAAGCTCGGCAACTAAGTCTCACACTAGGGTATCATTGCTTTCTCGAAGTATACGTGTGAAGATCGCTCTAAAAAGCTCCAAGACAGTTATAAGCGCATACTGAACGAAGGAAGCGTCATATCGAAAAACGGGTTTCATATTTGGATTTAGCAGGTAAAAGAACCCGTATACGCACCTTTTTGGCAAAATCGGAGACAAAAACTTTTTGATCCCACTTTTACTGCGCGCTTTTCTGGCCTAAAAATAAAGGTTTTCTTAACAAAACGGGAGTTAGTAGACTAACCGGAAAACGAAACCCCTCGAAATTTAGCCACAGTTTGCCCCTAAATGGTAAAAAGCTGGAGTAGGCTAGGGGCTGCCAATTTTATTAGATCGTAAACGGCTTACGGCCACCTCGCAACTTTTTACCGAATTCCAATCTTTGACCTGTTATTGCTGTAGAAGGATGCAACGCTAGAAAGCCGGAACATTTTTATTATTTAGCACTAGTAACAGTTAACATTTATGGCAAAAAGTTTCAGAATTGGTCAAACAGTTAATCCACCTGAGCTGAAAAACCTTTTCGAAAATAACCCATTTTTCGCAACAAAATATATATACTTTGGCGTTCTGCCAAAAACGGTGTACCTGACATATATTGTTGCCCACCCTAACTTTTTAATTTTAATTTTCAATTTAATTTTAATATGTTGGCTAACTAACGGTGGGCAAATAAGTTGCCTCTCTCCGACGATGTCGTGCCAACCCGTTCGTAGCCCCCCTATAACTTATAGAAAAAATAGCAAAACTTTCGTGCTATATATGTCACCGTAAAACTGTAGAATCAGGAATTCTGACTATGGTTAAGCTTAATTATCAACAGTTTTCCTGAAATTTTGAGGAATTCAGCAGAATACCGTTTTATTTTCAATTTTCATTATCAAATTCAAATTTTCAATGCTCATACAGTTCCTATTTTTTAAAATATAGTCCGCCAACCTTTTACAATCATTTTACGGTCAACCAAAAATTAAAGTTTGAAATAACCAAATTATATTAATGAATGATTCAAGCTTAACCATAGTTCTGCAGTTTTCCTGAACAAAATACGGAGTTCCGGAAATTAGTAATTTCTGCAGAATTCCTGATTCTACAGTTTTACGGTGATATGTATTTAAATAACGGTGAAAATGAAAATGTTATTTACAGGCGGATATGCTAACTTAACTTTAATAGAACTTCCTTACTACAGAAAATCAGATGGCCGTTTTTTACAATCAGGCACAAAAGGAACATTATGTCAGAAAATGTACAGTTATATAATAATTTCAATAATGCAGCTAATTTATTCCACGCTTTTCGTTATGTGTTCCTATATTTTTAAAATAAATTTGCGTTGCACCATTTCTTTGAATAAGTTGAACCGGTTTTAAGATTCTGTGAAGGATTTATTGTAATAATCAGTGAGAAAATAATTAAAATATCTTAAAATTATTGAGGTAGCAAACAACTTTGTAACACCCATTTCACAGTTTTACAAAATTTTGGTCTTCACGAAAAATTTGAAGCATATTATAAAAAAAAGTTCTGAGCTTACATTCATTTATTGTTTGCTTACCTGAATTGCTGCTTCTTACAATTCATTCCATTTTACATTATTTTTATACATGGATGCATTATAT
>JASAND010014699.1:0-23065 GCA_030248195.1 Trissonchulus latispiculum
CAGAGAAGGGAAGGTTCTTCAGCATTTCGTTACTTATACCGTCCCTTCCAGGGCATTTTCCGTTCTTCAATCGGCTGATAGCAAGTTCCAGCTTCATCATGGTAAAGGGTGAGCTGGCTGGGTGCTGTGGCTGAGTTGCATCCAGACGGTGTAGGCGCTGTCAGAGGTTTTACTTCACTGACCTTTGTGGAAGCAAGTTTGGATACCCTTTGTGGGATCGGTTTTTCTTTAGTGTACTTTAGTTAAAGCAATTTTTTATACATTTTTGCAGTTTTTAGCAAAAACGTTTTTTAGCAAAATAGTGATTTTAACTGAAAAATTCAAGCGGAGGAAAATTTTTTGGAAATTTATAAATGAAAACTTATATTTGGGCAATTAATGAATTTTTGTATCCCTTTTAGGAGCAATTTCGGGACCTCTTGAGCCGTGGTTACACTTGGCAATCTTGTGACAACGCGTTGTGACAACGGCAGTTGTCTTGCATAGTTGTCAATCGTGACAACTAGTGGTTACATGTGGCCACAGATCGTGACAATGCACACTTGCTGTTGAGACAACGCTGTATTTACTATTGCGTTGTCGCAACGGAAATCGGACATGGTCCCAACGCGTTGTCACCAATTGTCACAACGTTGTGTCACTGGTTGCACGAACAACGTCGTGACAATTCTGTAGCGGCGGCCATTATGACAACGCGTTATGGCAACGCGTTGTCACCATGAATTGTCAAGTTTTACCACGGCTTTATGGACGACATCGCCGAAGGGGAATTTCCCCCTCCCCTCCTCCTTGTCCACCCTTGACGGATTTACTCGAAATATTTCACATAGAGTACACAGCTGAAGAATTTGCAATCTAAGCAAGAAATCCAGTATATATGCTTCCTTTATTCCTTGTATTTCAGTCATGGACAGACGAGCTTATTAAGTGGAATCCGGAGGAATATGGATGGGGGGACATCGGCAGTGCTTTCAGAGCAGACGATTTGTGAAACGGATATATACCTACTTATATAATAAGTAATTGAATAGAAAAAAAACTAAATACTAAAAAGAATTATTTTAATTGTGACAAAATTAGAGCTAGACTACTAATATGCTTTATTCCAGAGCATTGGTTTACACATGTACTGCCTGAGTTACACCAGCCCCGTACCCTTTGAGACTTGAAAATTTTAAAAAAATGACTGGCAGCTAAAAAAAAGTTCGAAGAACAGTGAGAAAAAGTGTGAAGATCGTCACGCTCTCTGTCGTCATCTCAGATAGCATCTATCCTACCATACTATCTCTGCCCTCTTCCACCGACTCCGTCTCTGCAGCCCCGGATTTTTAGCCATTTTCCTTGAAACCGGCATTTTAGTTTTCAGCCATCCCAGTTGCTATTGTCAAGTGGGAAGGTTTATTCGGAAAACAAATGTGTTACAGGTGTGACTTAAAGCCCTCACGTAGGTTCCAGCGTTGCACTGATTAGGCACTGAGTTGTGGGCAGGTCAGCCGACCATAAGCCGACAGAGAGCGCGGCGCTTTTCACTGTGATCTATTTATATGAGTACTCTTATAAAGCATAACCTGTAGCAACGCTCTCATCAATCTGAAATCGGTCATTGCAAACTTATGTATTTAATGTGTTACCTGCTATTTTTATTTATAATTTCAATTTATCCTATCCAGCCTGTAAAAGTGTGAGTGAGCAACATCGAAGTGTTAGATTAAAATAGCCGTAGCCTAATCCGACTAGGGTTCTGGTCCTCTGTTAAACGCTCACAGAATCATCCCTACAGCTTAGAGATGGAAATGGCGAAGTCCGCCCGGATCACGCACGTCTTCTCCGATGGATCCCGGCGCGAAAGGAGCCTTCGTGAAGCTCATGTATCCCGCCATATTCAAGTTCACCTGCAACATGTATCTCTCTCTACTTTCCCTTTGATCGACAGAACTGCACGTAAAGCTCAAATGATGCCTTGAAATTTTTTTTTTAATATCTAAAATTATTTAGTCTTAAGTATATAGTTGGAATGATAGCTCTTTTCACGGATATGATGAGTAGGAAGATAGGATATGTAGGTTATAAACGAAAAGGAATTGATACGACTTTAATAAATTTGTGGTGGTCGCCCTATGTATTCATGCATGTATACATTGAGGAAATAGTTACAAAATAGGTATCAATGACGTTAAGACTTTTAAAAGTTAAAATCTTTTGAGCTCAATTAAATATTTTAATAGATAATCTATGTATTTAGCAGGTCATTAATTTTTAATTTTTTTCTTCAAAGGTAATGTTAGTTAGCAGCTCTTACATTTTAGCATGAAGTTTTCCTCATGGCTGTACGACTCACATGGTATCGACTATACTGCTGAGGGTAACAAAGTTTTCATGGAACAATTTATGCCCAACGCTGAATGGGAATTTGTCGACATCTATGTAACAAAACTGTACAGAAATTATCAATGCTGTCCCTATCCTTGGTCAGCAATTCACTATTCCTTTATCCTATGAAGGGAAAGCCATGTTCTACGTGCTCAACCTCATTGACACCTACTGTGATTATTACAACTATTTCAATGGTTGGCTTCTTTTTTCCATCCAATACCTCAGGTATGTACCAACTTCTATGAATAAAAATTGCCTGAATATGTGGTTATTGTTTTCAAATATTTCCTGCGATGGCACATGAAATGTTTTAAATGTTTAGTGAGAAAGTTTGTAAATGAGTCCTTCAACTGTTCTTAGGATCTGAGCTTAATCTATTATTACGCATATCCGACAGTTGCAGTTACAGTAGATTAAACTAGGAGAAACTGTCTTTCTTGCATATGTAGCATCACATTACCCTTGTTACTGTAATCTTGCTGATCCTTAAGTATCAGCTAAGGCCGTAAGCTCCGTTAACTTCTCCTGGAGCCCTCTGGCTGGAACATGGCAGCTGAATGGTAGAATGCTCTGTTTGGAGTCAGCTAAGAGGGAGAACGATCCCCACTTTGAACAATTTTTCTTCACTTCTTTCAATCCTGATTTTAGTTGTCAACAATCAACGAGAGGCGT
This sequence comes from Trissonchulus latispiculum, assembly GCA_030248195.1. Classification (NCBI taxonomy): domain Eukaryota; kingdom Metazoa; phylum Nematoda; class Enoplea; order Enoplida; family Ironidae; genus Trissonchulus; species Trissonchulus latispiculum. Next base: position 3,046 of record JASAND010014699.1, read on the forward strand.
TTTGGGAACGACCGTGATGACTATTATTTCTATCTATTTATATAATCTCCATAAAACAAACAAATAACAACAACTGACATTTTCAGAAGCTCGATCATTCTTCTTTAGGTGAACATCAGCAGAGAATTGAACTTGGATAATACTCTGCTAGCAATGTCATTTTCATGCTAATGGTGTCTGAAACGATGCCCACGGGCTCGGACTCTTTTTCAGTTATAGGTGAGAATCGATGCTTTTGTTCCTTGTTTTAGGACAACGGGAACAGAAAGTCGAGTTAGGTATCTCACTTCTTTCAATGTCAGTTTTCTTCCTAATGGTTTCCGAAAACATGCCTCAGACCTCAGACGTCGTCCCAGTCATTGGTGAGATCAAGCCAATCTTTTGACAAAAACAATAATCAAAAATTAATTTCATAATTCATGAAAGAAGTTTGTGGTTTTACCAGGAATTTAAATTTTGACACCTACCAGCTCAAAATGCTTTGAATTAGTGACTAGGTATCTGCTTTTTGTTTAGGTATGTTCTACCTGGGAATAATCCTATTTCATCGCTGTAGCCACCATGATGACAACGACTGTTCACAATTATTCAACAGCAAGATCGATACGGCTACAAGATTAAGCCCCTCTATTCGAAACTTCATGTTCAACAAAGTGGCACGTTTCATCATTCTGTATCCACCCAAAGGGCTGGAGGTTCTAGCCGCTATGACATTGAGCAGAGTAAATTCTATCTCAAAAAGGTTTGGAAGTTGGAGTAGTCTACTTTGTCCAGACATTATACAAATACAATAGCATAAAACTTATTGGGTAAACATTATTATAGTGATCGCACAGTATACTATATACCTAATTTAGATCCATAGTACCAAACTCACTTCTTAGATTTCGCATTTTAATGTTCGAAACTATAGGTATTTAGAATGATTATTCCAGTTAAACAGATTATAAAATAATATGCTCGAGCTAGTAAGTTTTGAAAAGATCCTAAGCTTTGAAAGGTGTATGCTCCACTGTTTATTGTTGGTTTTTGTCTTCTAGACATTTCATTCCTTCATTAACACAAGAATCATTCATGTCCAATTCTGTCTCTCACAATTGTCTCCATACCGGATCCCGCACGGTAACGGAGCTCCGCACGAGTCTATCACGTTCTATCGACTGCAGCTGAGCAAACCGGCGATATTTCGGCAGCCGAAGGAGTCACACTGCAGGAGATACGAAAACTGCAAAAGTCGAGTAAAATCCATCCTAGACTCAATGGAAGGCAACAGAGACAAGAACAATTGGAACTGGAGTGGGAGTGGCTTGCCAGTATCATTGAACAGATTATGCTAGGAATCTTTATCACTGCATTTGTCATATATATGTTATTCATGTTTTCCATGCCACAAAGTTGAAGTGTGGATCCGCTACGAATATGGAAGACGGAAGAACCAATGCAATGAGTTGAACTATCTTCATCGAGTGACGTCGAACCTTTAAACATTTTAGTAAGCTTCTACAGTTTAAGCGGGCCATTTTCTGTTCGTTCTGTGTACTGTTCAATGATTTTGATACGTGTAATTGTGTAATTAGTAAATGACGAAACAAAGCTTTGTCTACTTTCCTGCGTTAAAGAGTAAGGTTTATACCAGGAGGAAACACTTTAGGGAAGATGGGTGGTCTAGCCTTAGGAGAGTCTTTTGCCTAGATGACTCGATTGTTGACTGCGTGAACCGGTTCATACCTATTTTCCTTTTGTCCGTTTTTCCGTTTGTCCGTTTTGCAGATCTCACAGATCAGTTCATTCATAGCTAGCTTTCCGTTTGTCCGTTTGTCTGGTTGCTTTTCTAAGCCGAGTCATATTTGTTGCTTACGGACAACCGGAAAGAAAGTGAAACAGTGTTGAAGTCTAAACGGCCATCCCTTACGGACAAACAGACAACCGGACAAACGGAAAACTATGAATCAACAACTCAAACGGACAAGCGGACAAACGGAAAAACTGAAACGTATGAACCATAATGCGAGTGGACAAACGGACAACCAGAAACGGACAGACGTATGAACGGGGCTTAAGGAGCTATAAGGCCGGTTTTTTCATAGGCTCCGTCGGATCAAAGCATCATGACTTTATTGGCAGCACTATAGTACGTACAAAAAGCTTGATAGTAGTTTTATTGCTTAAAAGCCTAAGCTTTAACAGAACTCATAAATTCAAGATGGCTAATAAAGATAGCTGCTTCAAAACATTCTTGTAGCTTGCTTGCTACATAGCTCGGTTTAGTCTGACTGTTTGAGACTGAACAAACTGCAGACAGTGTACGATTTAATTGTTCACAAATCCACTGAACGCTAAGGAAGCTGCATAGGTTGTGTAGGTATTTTCGCATTTCTGGAAACGGAGAAACACGGAGCATAGCGATGGTTGCGAGTCTGGGCAGGGCCGGTGCACAACACTAGCAATGACATAGACTAAGGGTAAATGACAAAATGCCGCACCAATATTTTTGAAAAACCTTTGCAGTATATATGTCACGGACTAAGAGCTAGCGCAGACAGGGCAGTAGTCTGTCCGGACAATGCACTAGCTATGTCATTGTCCCGACTATGAGCTAGCCACAGCAGGATATTTTACTACACGATATTTCATATGATAATTACGCCTGTGTGCAAAGGCTAAGACTTATATACTAGTGTTGACCATAACAGATGGACAAGGTCAAAAGGTCAGTCACTGGAAAAAATGTTACATTAATTGCACTTCATAGATTAGAACACTTAAAAGAGCTTTCTTAGGGCGGCGCTTTCCTTTGATCCCCAGATTTTAAACAGCTGTACCCGACGAAGGATACATTTTAGAAGTTGGTGCAATGATAAACATCTACAATCTCCAACAACATTGAAAAATTTGAATTTCAAAAAAATTTTTAAAAAAAGTTGTAGTCGGGAAGCATCCAGCAGTCAGCACTACCCTTCATACGTTTTTCAACAAAATCGGTTGAACTGTTAACTATTTGTGAGATGGGAGTTTTTGCAGAAAAGAGCTTTTCTTGAAAGCAAATTCCATGTCTTTAATAAATTATTGTAAACAAAACATCTTACTTATTCAAGCAGGTATTAGAACCACTTATATAGTTCCACATTTCACGTTTGAAAAAATATTTACAAGTTTTTTAGTACAACCAGAAACTAGTTACAAATAGAATTTAAATTACAACTAAATGACGTTTCTGCATTGAAGTGTAATAGTCTGTTAAATTCATTTAATGTAACCTTTTTCCAGTGTCTGACCTTTTGACCTTGTCCAACTGCTACGGTCAACACTAGTATATAATTCGTAGTCTTTGCACATACAGTACCGCCCAAAAATAACCGGGTATTTCGCGAGCATTCGAGCAGCCAGTTTGCTCGAAGCTGCTCGCGCTCGTTTGCTCGCGTGCCTGCGAGTCTTTTAAAGATTGCAAAGACTAGCTGGAAAACTAAAAGCTTGCTTTAAGCCTAACCTTAGACGATAGTTTTTGCTTGTTTCCATAATAGACTTTCAAAAATCTTGTTTACAGTTTTTCACAGTAGTCTTTTTTGTCAGCCACTAAAAAAGAAGGCTGAATTTTAAAACCTGGCTGAATTTAAAAGTCTGCAGTTAGAGCTTTCATCAGTCTGTTTCGCTGCGCCAAAAATGTACCTCGAAAAAAAAGAGTTAATGAACCTCATAATTTGAAATTTGTAGCATTCCAAAAGTGTGGCTTGCTACTTGTCATTAGCATTACGTTATTGCTATGCTTATTTTAGCATGTTAATTTTAATTAATTATTAATGTTAATGTTTATTAGGTTAGTGTTAGTTTAAACTTCCAGATTCCTCTTCTTCGCTATTGAATGAAATAAAAAATGTGTTTTCAGTTCGACCAAATGTGTTTTCAGTTCGACCAAATTAAACGTATGTACTGCCTAATATGCTATGACTTTAGTATTTTTACTTTTCCTAAATATTTTTATATTAAATATATTTAATTATGGTTGCTATGGTGTTAGTTTTTTCATACCTTTTCTTGTATTTCATTGGTAACACAAACTCTCCAAGATTGTTGCAGTTCAAACTTCAAACAGTGCATTTGAAAAGCCAATGTATCTTGTCAAGCGGTCTATTAGTTTCTTTATTTTTACAGTTGTGACTAACGTTACTCTCAAGCGTGCTCTCGAGCATACGAGCAAGTTTAAAATCATGTAAACGCATTATGTTGAAATTGTGTGAGACTTCAAGTTGCCTTCTTTTTTAGTGGTTGACAAAAACACTACTGTGAAAAACTGTAAATAAACTTTGAAAGTCTATTATGGAAACAAGCAAAAACTGTCATCTAAAGGTTAGGCTTAAAGCAAGCTTTTACTTTTCTAGCTAGTCTTTGCAATCTTTAAAAGACTCGCAGGCACGCGAGCAAACGAGCGCGAGCAGCTTCGAGCAAACTGGCTGCTCGAATGCTCGCGAAATACCCGGTTATTTTTGGGCGGTACTGTAGGCGTAATTATCATATGAAATATCGCGTAGTAAAACATCCTGCTGTGGCTAGCTCATAGTCGGGACAATGACATAGCTAGTGCATTGTCCGGACAGACTAGTGCCCTGTCTGCGCTAGCTCTTAGTCCGTGACATATATAGGCTATAGCAAGCTAAAAATATTGGTGCGGCATTTTGTCATTTACCCTTAGTCTATGTCATTGCTAGTGTTGTGCACCGGCCCTGCCCAGACTCGCAACCATCGCTATGCTCCGTGTTTCTCCGTTTCCAGAAATGCGAAAATACCTACACAACCTATGCAGCTTCCTTAGCGTTCAGTGGATTTAGGAACAATTAAATCGTACACCGTCTGCAGTTTGTTCAGTCTCAAACAGTCAGACTAAACCGAGCTATGTAGCAAGCAAGCTACAAGAATGTTTTGAAGCAGCTATCTTTATTAGCCATCTTGAATTTAATGGAGTTCGGTTAAAGCTTAGGCTTTTAAGCAATAAAACTACTATCAAGCTTTTGTACGTACTATAGTGCTGCCAATAAAGTCATGATGCTTTGATCCGACGGAGCATGAACCGGCCTTATAGCTCCTTAAGCCCTGTTCATACGTCTGTCCGTTTCTGGTTGTCCGTTTGTCCACTCGCATTATGGTTCATACGTTTCAGTTTTTCCGTTTGTCCGCTTGTCCGTTTGAGTTGTTGATTCATAGTTTTCCGTTTGTCCGGTTGTCTGTTTGTCCGTAAGGGATGGCCGTTTAGACTTCAACACTGCTCTACTTTTCCGGTTGTCCGTAAGCAACAAATATGACTCGGCTTAGAAAAGCAACCCAGACAAACGGACAAACGGAAAGCTAGCTATGAATGAACTGATCTGTGAGATCTGCAAAACGGACAAACGGAAAAACGGACAAAAGGAAAATAGGTATGAACCGGTCTACGCAGTCAACAATCGGAGTCATCTAGGCAAAAGACTCTCCTAAGGCTAGACCACTCTTCCCCTAAGTGTTTCCTCCTGGTATAAACCTTACTCTTTAACGAAGTAAAGTAGACAAAGCTTTGTTTCGTCATTTACTAATTACACAATTACACGTATCAAAATCATTGAACAGTACACAGAACGAACAGAAATGGCCCGCTTAAACTGTAGAAGCTACTAAATGTTTAAAGGTTCGACGTCACTCGATGAAGATAGTTCAACTCATTGCATTGGTTCTTCCGTCTTCCATATTCGTAGCGGATCCACACTTCAACTTTGTGGCATGGAAAACATGAATAACATATATATGACAAATGCAGTGATAAAGATTCCTAGCATAATCTGTTCAATGATACTGGCAAGCCACTCCCACTCCAGTTCCAATTGTTCTTGTCTCTGTTGCCCTTCCATTGAGTCTAGGATGGATTTCATCGACTTTTGCAGTTTTCGTATCTCCTGCAGTGTGACTCCTTCGGCTGCCGAAATATCGCCGGTTTGCTCAGCTGCAGTCGATAGAACGATAGACTCGTGCGGAGCTCCGTTACCGTGCGGGGATCCGGTATGGAGACAATTGTGAGAGACAGAATTGGACATGAATGATTCTTGTGTTGGATCAATGAAGGAATGAAATGTCTAGAAGACAAAAACCAACAATAAACAGTGGAGCATACACCTTTCAAAGCTTAGGATCTGGGCAAATCCTACTAGCTCGGGAGCATATTATTTTATAATCTGTTTAACTGGAATAAGCATTCTAAATACCTATAGTTTCGAATAAATGCGAAATCTAAGAAGTGAGTTTGGTACTATGGATCTAAATTAGGTATATAGTATACTGTGCGATCACTATAATAATGTTTACCCAATAAGTTTTATGCTATTGTATTTGTATAATGTCTGGACAAAGTAGACTACTCCAACTTCTAAACCTTTTTGAGATAGAATTTACCTGCTCATCGTCATAGCGGCGAACCTCCAGCCCTTTTGGTGGATACAGAATGATGAAACGTGCCACTTTGTTGAACATGAAGTTTCGAATAGAGGGCTTAATCTTGTAGCCGTATCGACCTTGCTGTTGAATAATCAGAACTGCCGTTGTCATCATGGTGGCTACAGCGATGAATAGGATTACTCCCAGGTAGAACATACCTAAACAAAAAGCAGATACCTAGTCACTAATTCAAAGCATTTTGAGTCAGTAGGTGTCAAAATTTAAATTCCTGGTAAAACCACAAACTTCTTTCATGAATTATGAAATTAATTTTTGATTATTGTTTTTGTCAAAAGATTGGCTTCGATCTCACCAATGACTGGGACGACGTCTGAGGTCTGAGGCATGTTTTCGGAAACCATTAGCAAGAAAACTGACATTGAAAGAAGTGTAGAGATACCCAACTCGACTTTCTGTTCCCGTTGTCCTAAAACAAGGAACAAAAAGACTGATTCTCACCTATAACTGGAAAAGAGTCCGAGCCCGTGGGCATCGTTTCAGACACCATTAGCATGAAAATGGACATTGCTAGCAGAGTGGCTATCCCAAGTTCAATTCTCTGCTGACGTTCACCTAAAGAAATAACGGATCGAGTTTGAAAAATGGTTTTTCTGTTGTTGTTATTTTGTTTGTTTTATGGAGATTATATAAATAGATAGAAATAATAGTCATCACGGTCGTTCCCAAAACGCCTGTTGATTGTTGACAACTAAAATCAGGATTGAAAGAAGTGAAGAAAATTGTTCAAAGTGGGGATCGTTCTCCCTCTTAGCTGACTCCAAACAGAGCATTCTACCATTCAGCTATGTTCCAGCCAGAGGCTCCAGGAAAGTTAACCGAGCTTACGGCCTTAGCTGATACTTAAGGATCAGCAAGATTACAGTAGCAAGGGTAATGTGATGCTACATATGCAAGAAAGACTGTTTCTCCTAGTTTAATCTACTGTAACTGCAACTGTCGGATATGCGTAATAATAGATTTTGCTCAGATCCTAAGAACAGTTGAAGGACTCATTTACAAACTTTCTCACTAAACATTTAAAACATTTCATGTGCCATCGCAGGAAATATTTGAACACAATAACCACATATTCAGGCAATTTTTATTCATAGAAGTTGGTATACCTGAGGTATTGGATGGAAAAAAGAAGCCAACCATTGAAATAGTTGTAATAATCACAGTAGGTACAATGAGATTGAGCACGTAGAACATGGGCTTCCTTCGCAGGATAAAGGAATAGTGAATTGCTGACCAAGGATAGGGACAGCATTGATAATTTCTGTACAGTTTTGTTACATAGATGTCGACAAATTCCCATTCAGCGTTGGGCATAAATTGTTCCATGAAAACTTTGTTACCCTCAGCAGTATAGTCGATACCATGTGAGTCGTACAGCCATGAGGAAAACTTCATGCTAAAATGTAAGAGCTGCTAACTAACATTACCTTTGAAGAAAAAATTAAAAATTAATGACCTGCTAAATACATAGATTATCTATTAAAATATTTAATTGAGCTCAAAGATTTTTAACTTTTAAAAAGTCTTAACGTCATTGATACCTATTTTGTAACCATTTCCTCAATGTATACATGCATGAATACATAGGGCGACCACCACAAATTTATTAAAGTCGTATCAATTCCTTTTCGTTTATAACCTACATATCCTATCTTCCTACTCATCATATCCGTGAAAAGAGCTATCATTCCAACTATATACTTAAGACTAAATAATTTTAGATATTAAAAAATTAGGCATCATTTGAGCTTACGTGCAGTTCTGTCGATCAAAGGGAAAGTAGAGGAGATACATGTTGCAGGTGAACTTGAATATGGCGGGATACATGAGCTTCACGAAGGCTCCTTTCGCGCCGGGATCCATCCGGAGGAAGACGTGCGTGATCCGGGCGGACTTCGCCATTTCCATCTCTAAGCTGTAGGGATGATTCTGTGAGCGTTTGAACAGAGGACCAGAAACCCTAGTCGGATTAGGCTACGGCTATTTTAATCTAACACTTCGATGTTGCTCACTCACACTTTTTACAGGCTGGGATAGGATAAATTGAAATTATAAATAAAAATAGCAGGTAACACATTACCATAAGTTTGCAATGACCGATTTCAGATTGATGGGAGAGTTGTTGCTACAGGTTATGCTTTATAAGAGTACCTATATAAATAGATCACAGTGAAAAGCGCCGCGCTCTCTGTCGGCTTATGGTCGGCTGACCTGCCCACAACTCAGTGCCTAATCAGTGCAACGTTGGAACTTACGTGAGGGCTTTAAGTCACACCCAAGGTAACACATTTGTTTTCCGAATAAACCTTCCCACTTGACAATAGCAACTGGGATGGCTGAAAACTAAAATGCCGCTCTCAAGGAAAATGGCTAAAAATCCGGGGCTGCAGAGACGGAGTCGGTGGAAGACACAGAGATAGTATGGTAGGATAGATGCTATCTGAGATGACGACAGAGAGCGTGACGATCTTCACACTTTTTCACTGTTCTTCGAACTTTTTTTAGCTGCCAGTCATTTTTTTAAAATTTTCAAGTGCAAAAGGGTACGGGGCTGGTGTAACCAGGCAGTACATGTGTAAACGATTGCTCTGAATAAAGCATATTAGCAGTCTAGCTCAATTTTGGCACAATTAAAATAATTCTTTTTAGTATTTAGCTCTTTTTCTATTCAATTACTTATTATATAAGTAGGTATCTGGCCTCCACAAATCGTCTGCTCTGAGCACTGCCGATGTTTCCCCACCATATTCCTCCGGATTCCACTTAATAAGCTCGTCTGTCCATGACTGAAATACAAGGAATAAAGGAAGCATATATACTGGATTTCTTGCTTAGATTGCAAATTTTAGCTGTGTACCTATGTGAAATATTTCGAGTGTAACTAACAGGTGGACAAGGAGGAGGGGAGGGGGGAAATTCCCCCTCGGCGATGTCGTCCATAAAGCCGTGGTTACACTTGACAATCTTGTGACAACGCGTTGCCACAACGCGTTGTCACAATGGCCGCTGCTACAGAATTGTCACGACGTTGTTCGTGTAACCAGTGACACAACGTTGTGACAATTGGTGACAACGCGTTGGGACCATGTCCGATTTCGTTGCGACAACGCAATAGTAAATATAGCGTTGTCTCAACAGCAAGTGTGCGTTGTCACGATCTGTGGCCACATGTAACCACTAGTTGTCACGATTGACAACTATGCAAGACAACTGCCGTTGTCACAACGCGTTGTCACAAGATTGCCAAGTGTAACCACGGCTTAAGAGGTCCCGAAATTGCTCTCACAAGGGGTACAAAAATTGGCTAATTGCCCAAATATAAGTTTTTACGAGTAAATTTCCAAAAATTTTCCTCCGCCGGAATTTTTCAGTTAAAATCACTATTTTGCTAAAAAACGTTTTTGCTAAAAACTGCAAAAATGGCTAAAAAATTGCTTTAACTAAAGTACACTAAAGAAAAACCGATCCCACAAAGGGTATCCAAACTTGCTTCCACAAAGGTCAGTGAAGTAAAACCTCTGACAGCGCCTACACCGTCTGGATGCAACTCAGCCACAGCACCCAGCCAGCTCACCCTTTACCATGATGAAGCTGGAACTTGCTATCAGCCGATTGAAGAACGGAAAATGCCCTGGAAGGGACGGTATAAGTAACGAAATGCTGAAGAACCTTCCCTTCTCTGCCAGGGAATTCCTGCTGAAAGTGTTCAACGAATCCTGGAAATCTGGGGTCACCCCACAGAGCTGGAGAGAAGCGGACATTATCCCAATCCCCAAAAAGGGGAAACCGCTGGATCAAACGGCCTCCTACCGTCCAATCAGCCTCACCAGCTGTGTCTGCAAACTGATGGAAACGCTGGTGAAGGCAAGACTGCAGCACCTCCTTGAATCCACTGGAGGTCTCTGGCAGGAGCAAGCGGGATTCAGAGCCCTACGAAGTAAGAAGACCAAATTGCCAGAATCATACAAGAAACGGCTGACGGCTTCCAGAAACGCCCGCCGGCAAAGAGGACCGTACTGGCCATGATTGACTTCGCCAGGGCCTTCGATACCGCTATCCAGGACCGAATCATCTGGAAACTGATTGAGAAGCAGGTTCCCCTCCACGTGGTCAGATGGATCAGGAGCTTTCTAGGGTAGAGTTCGGCTGAACAACACCACCAGTGACCCGAAGCTATTCTACCAGGGAGTTCCTCAAGGATCTGTGCTGTCGCCACTCCTGTTCCTGGTCTATGTAGACGATATCCTGAAGGAAATTCCAGAGGGCGTCAGTGCTAGCATCTACGCTGACGACGTGGCTATCTGGACCTCGGATCCCAACATCAAGAAGGCAGAAGCGCTTCTCCAGAAGGCACTGGACGTCATCTCGAAATGGGCCATGAAGAATGAAGCCCATATAAATGCCGACAAATGCCAGTGCTGCATCTTTTCTACTCACAACAAAGAAGCCAGCCACGCCCCAGCCCTTCAGATCTGCGGAAAACGAATACCGCACGATAAAAACCCCGTCTTTCTAGGGGTTAAATTTGACTGGAACCTATCCTTCACCCCTCACATCACTGACCTCAGACAACGGATACGACAACAAACTGCTGCCCTGAGAGCCGTGGCCGGCCGAGCCTGGGGGCCAGGAAAGGAGGACCTCAGATGCATGTATATAGCCTATATTAGATCAATCCTTGAATATGCGCTGGCCGCATGGTTCCCGTCGATCTCTAAATCAAACGAAGTGAAGCTGGAGGCCTCCCAAAATTCAGCTGCCAGAGTGATCACAGGTTGCCTGGCCGGAAGCCCGGCTGACTATGTCCGGACGGAAGCAAATTTGCCATCAGTGAAAATCAGATCCAATGAATTAGTCGCCTGTGCCTATGAAAAATCACTCCGGCTCCCACCTGAAAACCCCCGCCGCCGGACTGCGGAAGTCTCAGTGGAGCAGAGACTAAAATCCCAACCTTCCTGGAGACGCCTCGGGTCACAGATAAGTGAAAGCTGTGGCCTTGCTGATCTGAACCGAGAGCCCCTGGAACTACCAACCCTTCCACCATGATCAACTCCGTCTGTCACGCTGAATGCAAACCTCCTCGACGGGTCAGGAAAAAACTCAAACCAACTGGTTGCCTCCACCACGGCCACTCTGGCGGCTCTGCCGGAACCGCAAATTGTCATTTGGACTGTCGGATCGGCCAGTGAAGGGACCAAAAATGGAGGCTCTGCTGCAGTCATCATGACGCCTGGTGGTACAGAAGTCCACCGGATCCTAACAGCCCCCGGAAGCTGTTGCTCTGGTTTTAGGGCGGAAACCTTTGCCGTCTTAGAAGGCCTCCGATGGATCAAAACCAACCGGAAACCCGAATGGTCAGAGATCAGAATCTGCTCTGACTCCAAATCTCTGATCACGAAGCTGCAATCCGGCCACCTACGAGGAGACGGAAGCAAACTAATTTCTGAAATCTGGAAAGTCCTGCATCAGCTGGACGAACGGAGCATCCATTTCACATTTCAGTGGGTGCCGTCGCACATAGGAATCAACGGAAATGAGCTGGCCGATGAAGCGGCTAAATTGGCTTCGACGCTGCCACAGGCAGATGTGCCTGTCGACTACTCAACGGCAAAATCAACTATCAAGCGACACTACCGGAACGAGTCGTTGGAAAATCAGAAAACCTACGACCAGATGGGAATCTACAATGGCCGGTCCAAAGCGGCCACCGCAGTGGAAGCAACAATGACCAGAAAGGAGCGTGTTCTGTTGGCACAATTGAGAGCCAATGGACACTGCAATCTACTGGCCCAGTACCGACACCGCATCGGTATCTCTGCTTCCCCGGCCTGTCCTAACTGTGGGCACCCGGAAGAAGATATCCTCCATCTTTTTATCCATTGTCCGGCCCATATGGCAATGTGCACCCGGCACCTTGGCCCCAACCCCACCATATCGGTCCTTTCGGAGGAGCCCCGGGCGGTCCTGGAGTTCCTCAAGGGTGTGGGGAGGTATTAACCTCTCCAATCATATTGGGACCCTTCCAGACGATCCAGGAAATCACAACAACAACAAGTAAAACCTCCCGTTCAGGTATGGATGGTTTAACGCAACAAAGAATGACAGAGGAATAGGCTTTATATGTTTTCTAAGGTTTTTGGTTCGTCGAGGAATGGGGAATGAAAATATATAACTTTCAGCTTGAAATATGGTTTTTTGAGATCAGCTTAGGTTTTACATAGTTGACGAACGATATGACAGTTGGAAGATGATTAGGACTTGAGAAAAACCTTAATATTTTTGGCTATTCATCCCACATTGTATCAAGAATATTATTGTCTCAAACAGGGATACCGATACCATCCCATTTAAAGGCATTTTGGTGAACAATAGGAAATGTAGTGACATCATAATCCATATGAGAGATCACAAAAAGCTCCTAAAATAATCTCAACTTAAAAAGTTTGTGATTACTTTACCTCAATTACCCAGCAATAGAGAGTCATGAATTGGTTGGCTTCACTCTAAAAAGTAATAATCAATGCTAGCAGAAATACAAACTTGCAGTATCAAAATATATGTTTAATATTTATATAATTTAGTTGTATTACTGATTTTATATCTGGAACAGCTTCTTTTTAGTGCTGAACTCCTCGACAGGTTTTACACCAATTCGCACCAAAATACTAAATGTTAATTTTTTAGGTTTGAACTAAATTCATTCAGAAATGTTTGGAGTCATTATAAAGTTACTGATACAATTGCATTACTACGATAGTAACACAGCATTCCGCAAAACCTGTATATACACTTTTTTAGCAAAATCGGAGATAATAAATCATTTTATTCCCATGGAACATTGAAATTTAAACTTTTTAAAATTTTTGATTCAGCTTATCCGGATGTCATGTCTGTTAAAACGTTTCCACACCATATCTGAAATAAATCGGTAAGAGCTAAAGTTACGCACAGGTGTACGTCTGCCTTAGTATAGCCGCTAGGCTATTTTTCATCTTTGAGTATGCATTAATTCAACATACCACATCTAGCAACTGATAAAGGGTTAGTCTTAATGAGACGTTGACTGGTTTGGAAGACTCTAGGACGGGTCTAACTCGGAGATCATATCCATCCAGTATATCTTTAGTGAGTCTTTGATGTGGCATCAAAGTTTTGGGAACAAAGGCTGACGCTCTCGATACTACTGAAAACAAACAAATGTCTTACAAATGCATAAGTAGTCATTTTTAATATTTATTGTTAGTATTATTAATAACACGTTTACACGTTTTTATTTTATTTTTGTGATTAGACCTTTTCTTAGCCAAACTTGCCATCTTTTCCTTTTTGGATTCAGTATTTTTTGGCAAGGAAATTTTTAGATCTAATACGGAATGCGGTCATTTTACGGTTTTCTGTTTTTCTATAGTATGTATGTAGCAGGTCATTTTATCAGACATATTTCCTAAGCAAAACTTAATATATTGGTTTTCGTGGTCTGCAAGCAACCATTATCCATCCTCGTAGTTTTGAAACGGTTTTTCAGAAGTCGAGTAGCAAGAAATTAAATATTGCATCTTCTGCCTTGAAAAGCTAAGCTGGCCCTTTACTATATTTTATAATTGAACTCACTTTCTCCTGACACTGCTCAGCAGAGATGGAACCGGATCACCTGGTCACCGCGTCAGTTCGGGTCACTTTTTGGACCGGGTCACCGGGTCACCGAATCAAGACCTTCGACCCGGTCTTGACCCGGTTTTTTAATTTAACGCAAATTTTTGCAATTTTTGGCTTACAAGCTAAAACTTTAGCTTAAATTTTTGTTCGATGTACAATATTAATTTGCTTTTTCCTTATATTTTAGTCTTGAGCATTTTCGCAGCTTGAGGTCATTTGAATCTGTCTCTATCTGGCAGATTATCTGGCAGCTTTAGCAGTTTCATGATTATTCTATAAAACTATATTTAGTACCATATGTTTTGTAGATTATTTTCGCAACCAAGGTAGATGTTTGACCAATACAAAATAATAACCAATTTTTTAAAGTTCTCCGTGTTTTTGCACCGCACTTTTTACACTTCTCACCATTACATGGATTGATTTCCAAAAATTTCGCAGACGGATCATTTATTGGTTTTCCGACTCATTTCTGCATTTATAAAAAAATTAGTTATTCTTTTTGGGGCGGTGATGGAACATGGAAACCAAAAATTTAGCCTTCCCAGGCAAAATCAAAAATTTTTTGCAGATCTTGGAATTTTCTGGAAGACCGGGTCACCGGGTCACCGGGTCGCCGGGTCAAGCCTAAGTGACCCGGTTCCATCACTGCTGCTCAGTGCTCAGGGGCCGTCAATCAGTATCCTGCAAACTGCAAAGATAAAAATTTTTCTAACGGAACATTTGCCTTCCCCAAGAAAATTAGAAGACTTAGAAATTTACAAGTAATTAACATACAGTTACTTACAGAAAATTAACACGCCAGCCATAAAGAGCTCAATCAAAAATGATAGTTGCCAAAAATTCCAATAGATCATGGAATAAACCTAATTTTGCTGGTTACTTAATATATAATTAGAATTCTGGCTTAATGGGAGTAACATTAAAACAGTGTCAATGTGCAAAAAAAATTCCTGAAAATAGAATTTACACACAAGTGAGTATATGTTGTTGATTTTCAAAAGTTTCAACTAATCTTGCGTCATCGTAATTTCCAAATGTGTTTCTCATCGTTGAAAGTTATAGTCCAGTCTAGAGTATTGGAACAGACGGAGAACGAAAGTTGAAACCTAAACTACCTACATAAAGGGTTACAATAATTGAACTGGGGGACTGGAAAGTCTTCAGACAAAAGTTAGCACATTTCATTAATGTTTAACTGGGGCTTAGGGCAGGAGTCAAAACGGGAGACCAGGTTAAGCCAGTGGCGGTTGCAACATGACAAATTTGACTCGTCACAAAGTATGCATGTTTAATGAACCAGTCCTACAAACATTCTAGTATCCAATATCCATACTATATCAAACTTAGTGAGGAGAAACTATTACATATTCACAACTTTCAATGAATTAGTTCCTTCCAGCAATTAATATTTAGGAATAACTCAGCTAATGTTCACAACCACCCTCTCCTTTTGGACAGGCAAAGTTTGACACTGACAAATGCAATTCCCGCTCAAGGTTAGACAGGTCCATCTGTTAGAGAATATGATCTCCTCAAAGTCAGGCCGCACAAGAAATGTCTACAGATTACATTTTTTCATAACAAAATTTGGCATCAACAAAAGATATATAATTTGTGACATTTCTGGTTGTTGTAGTGAAAATGATAACCAATAACTTGTAAGTTGTAATAACTCCCCATGCAATTGGAGCAACATTTATTTTTCAGATATGGTTCGATGTTACCCATTTTCGCATGCCTTGTAGTCCAAAATAATTCAGTATTAACCGGTATTTTTTCTTTCGAATTTAAGGGGGTTGGCTACGAACGGGTTGGCACAACATTGTCGGAGAGAGCTACTTTTGCCCCCAACGTTAGTCAACAAGTCAAGGTGGGCAATAATATATCTCACCTATACTGTTTTTGGCACGACGCCAAAGTACAAATTTTGGTGCGAAAAATGGGATTTTTCAAAAAGGTTTTTTCAGCTCTGGTGGATTAACGGTTTGACCAATTCTGACACTTTCAGCCATAAATGTTAATTGTTACTAGTGCTAAAGATTAAAAGTATTCCAGCTTTCGAGCGTTGCTTCCTTCTACAGCTATAACAGCTCGAAGTTTGAAATTTGGCGAAAAGTTGCGATGTGACCGTGCGCCGTTTTTGATCTAATAAAATTGACAGCTCCTAGCCTACCCCAGCTTTTTAGCAAATATATTAGGCTCGAATAGGGGCAAACTGTCTGTAAGTTTCGAGGACTTTGGCTTTCTGGTTAGTGTGCTAGCAAACGTTTTGTTAAGAAGTAACCCTTATATTTTTAGGCCTGAAAAGCTATCTAAGCGCAGTAAAAATGGGGTCAAAAAATTTTTTGTCGCCGATTTCGCCGAAAAGGTGGTTATAGGGGTTATTTGACCTGCTGAATCCGAATATGAAATCCGTTTTTTGATATGGCGCTTCCTTCGTTCAGTATGCGCTTACAACTGTTTTAGAGCTTTTTGGAACGATAGCCATCCATACTTCCGAGAAATCAATCTAGCACTTCTAAACACTGGAGCGAGGTTTAGTGACCTAGCTTTCTGCATATCTTGGTGCACTCACTGGCCTGTAGTGCGCAAAGTTTCAGCCGATTCTGCCACAGTAATTTGGAGTAATTGACTCACATCTTCGAAATGCACCAAATAACGGCGACAATATCGATAATGTAATCTAGCACTGCGAACGCAGGGATTAACGAAATCACGTCATTTTTACAGAAGTTAAGACAGATACTTGGAGTATTAATTGGAGCAAAGTTGGGTTCATTTCGTAAACCACAGCTCATTAGACGTTAGTTAACCTCCACCCGTATAGACCTACAACACCCAATTTTTCGCATTTTTATTGTATCGCACAGAAAATAATACAATGGTCTAGAGATTATTTTACACGATATCAAAGCACTATATGTCAGAACTATTTCTGGACAATTTGGATGCCGTACCTTGTACACAGCGAACAGGGCGAGGCGAAGTTTGTTTACGTATCATGTCGAGCTTTGGACCGACAACACCAACTTCTGATGGCTCCACAGGATGCTACGCTGCATGGAATTCTTTTAAATTTTAAACTATTTTACACTAAACCTAATACTATTATGTGGCAAAAGACTAGCTAGCTTTTCCAACATCGAACTTTTAGTGAAATTCGTAGCCCCCCCCCCCCCCTTAATTTCAAAACGTTCATTTTATTTCCACGTAGAGGTCAGCATGTGCGGAATACAAGATGTGATGACTATCGTTGAGTCTCGAAATTGCGAAAGACCCACTACTCACCAAATATACGAAACTTTTCTTGACATGGGGGATTCGTGTAAGGCCGACTGATAGATAAGCTTTGCCAAAATAAAACCAAAATTATCGAAACACAAAGCTACCAGCCCGTAAAACTGCTGCCAGACTGGGATCCGCTCTACAATACCGAAATTGGAACGTAAACTCTAACTAAATACGCCTAACGCTTAGTGAAATGTTGGCAGTGTATTCTCATCATAGAGTTTAGAGCACAGCACTCCGACCTCAGGTTAGCAACAAACTGAAAAATGAAAACCCGGCGCACACACCATAAAATACCCAATATCAGAATGCCTTGAGGGTTTAACCTAAACTTGCATTTTTACATAGACTAAAATGGGAAATTTGTCTTTACCAGTACGTTGTTGAATTCAATGTGTCTTGAAGAATATGGTTGGAAATACCAGTGTTGATTTGAATACTTGGTCTCTTGTTTATTTGTGTGTGTCTGTTTGTTTGTTTGTTTGTTTGTATGTTTGTTTATTTGTTTGCTTCTCTATTTGTATGCATTTGTTGCAGTAAAGCTAGCTTTGAGGAATATGGGTTTCAGAAATTTGAATTAGCCTACTTAGCTATTACAGCAGAAATCATTCCTGCATTCTTTCAACAAAACAATCCCCCTCCAGGTCCACTCGAATACGTCCCCAACAATTCTGATGTTAAAGTTTCCAGAAATCTGCATCACAGGTTTAAAGACATGTGTTATTATTATTAGCAGAAGCAAAATTCAACGGAATAATATTTAATCGATGTCTAATCTGTGCTGAAAATTTTTAATGTTTCAGTTTTCCGGAAGTGCGAAGCCAAAAACGTTTTCCATCAGGGCTGCTTATAATACACCTACTGAATACAAAGAAGGAAGATTGTAACACTTTCTTCGTCAATCATCATTTCATGTAAGACTTCGCTGGAAGCCCTAACGCCAGACTATTTCGTTGTTTTCCGTTCATTTTATTACGTAAGTAGAGCGACAGAGTTTGTTTGAAGACCACTGTGCGATCCTCATAATTATCACATTTCTTTGTGAACCAGGAAGAATCATATTTGTCAGTTTCCACGTAAACGAATTAAGACGTCTCCTTCTCTTGGCTGCTTGAGATCATTATTGAGCCCAGATTCTTATTAGAGGCCGTGTACATTAACACAGCACGGGACTGTTCAAGGGATAGGGTCCATGCTTGGGCGAAATAGCTTTGTTAGAAGACCCACGCGGATCTTCTCTAACTTAGCGGGAGTTTGAGATGTGACAAGTTGTAGATAAGAAAAGTGCAATTATAAACTCTACCCCTCTTTAAAAACAAGGCCAGACGCAAGACTTTTCTGATTTCAGATAGGGACTCCTAAGTCGACTTTCTAATAAAGACGATTAAAGGGTCACCAGAGACTGTGTTAGTGTCATTTCAAAGATTTGCCGCCTGCAGGAGACGTGTAGATTTGTTCCATGAGAACTTATTCTTGGATCTCAAGGTGTTGACCAGGTTCAGATACGCAGAGACGTGAACAAAAGTTCAAGTTTTTTAGATGTATCTTTTGATTATTTCCTGGCCTTTTGATGGCCCGACTCTGCCTTACTTCCCTGTTGCAGCAGAAATTTTTAGTCAAATTATGTGTCATTATGTTAGATTGAACTAAATTTGCATAATTATAAATTTGCTGAATTATGCTTACTGTACACTTTGCATTCAGTTTCAAACAAGTCAAATCGGACACATGATTCACGTTGAACAACTTTTAACAACAACAATAAATCTCGACACCTGAATTTTCGCGACATCTGAATTTAGACAGTTTTTGGATTTACACTCGTATCTAATCTGTATCTGATTGGCCGGTCAAGCGTTAAAACGTTTGAAGCGGCACCTTGCAGACTGATCAGGCTCCTCTATTAAAGAAGCGGTATTTTATGCCAAGTGCAGTAAGTACCATTTCTTCAGAACCCCCGTTTTTATACTACTACTTTAAGATTTTGTTTTGCATTTCTTAAGCGGACCAGTCTTAATGCTTCCTGAAACGTAGAGATTTAGTACTCATTAACGTAATACCTAATCTGATTTGCAATTACACTAAATCTTGCTAATGTTCTACAGAATAGCTTTTGACAGCCGTTTCAATTAGAGAGCTCATTAATTTCAAACTGTTGGCTTCTTGCTGCTTTCAAAAATGAGCCCGACTGATCGCAATTCTCAGGAGAAAGCACATGAGATACAAATTTACAAGTAGCTATAGATTGAAGCCTGCGTATCATATAAATAATTATTCCCATAGATAAGGCTTCTTTTATCTTTAAAACTTTCTAATATATTCTGCGCACAAACACATAAGTTTCTTAACTTTCTGACGCATTTTATACGCGAAATGTATAGGTTTTAAATAGCAAAATCTTATTATAACTAAAAAATTTCATTAATATCGATATTAGTAATTGGCTAGAACATAAATTTACAAACATATGTCCATATTTCATGTTCATATGTCCTAATTTTTGAAATTTACTAGTTCAATTTATTTTCATGTTATTTATACCTGCATATAAGATTTTCCGACCAGGAAACCTACTTGATTTAACCTATTCATTAACCTATAA
>JASAND010014700.1:0-27640 GCA_030248195.1 Trissonchulus latispiculum
GAAATGGACCACCAGATTCAGTGTCACTCCTGTTCAGTCTCCACCATACCCGTTGTGTCGGCCTGATCACCAATCTACTCAAAAGCTTTGAGAGGTTGCAAAAGTTGAACGTGGTCTACAAAGTGACGCTTGCCTACAGTCAGCGGCTGACAGAACGCCAAATGCTCCTGGAGGATCCGACCGTACTAGTAAAACGGCCGCCCACTCTGTCGATGCCAGTACTGAAACCGAAACTCCTCCCTTCCCGACCGGCCTACTCCAGTTTACGTCATTTTCTGGCCCTTCGGACCCATTATCGTGCTTCTATGCATTTGATTTTACCTTTAACGGAAAGTTGTTTAAATCGGCCGAACACGCATTTCAATACTCCAGACTCGTGTTTTATGGGTTTACCGAACTTGCCGAA
This sequence comes from Trissonchulus latispiculum, assembly GCA_030248195.1. NCBI lineage: Eukaryota > Metazoa > Nematoda > Enoplea > Enoplida > Ironidae > Trissonchulus > Trissonchulus latispiculum. Next base: position 407 of record JASAND010014700.1, read on the forward strand.
AAGATTCTCAAAGCCCCGTCGGCTGCCCAAGCCAAGAAAATTGGGAAACTCCCCCATACCTGTAACCGTGATATGGATTATGAACGCCTCCTGATGATGGATATCCAGAGAGAAAAGGTTGAACAGTGCGCGTCATTTAGAGACGCTCTGCGCGATTCTGGAGGCAGCATCTTGGCTCATTCCACTCATGCTACCAAAAATGCCTTTTGGTCCACTGGGTTGGACAAACATTCCCAGCCATCCTCAACCCAGTTTCCGGGCCAAAACGTCCTGGGCGCTATTCTGATGGAGTTGCGATCTTCTGTTGGTGAAGAGAGTAACTATGTTACAACAGTGGACATCGAGGACATGGGAGATGTGGTCCAAATTACCAGAGATGGAGAGGCCCCAATCCAGCGAACTGGGCGCCGCGTCAAGCCTTCAAAGCCTCAACGCCCGGCTTCTCGCAAATTTGGTAGATCCGCCCCCCTATGCTTCCATTGCGGGGTAAAAGGCCATACCGTTGGCAACTGTAGGCTACGGCGGTTTGGCCCTCTCGTGTGCTTTCACTGCCACCAACAGGGCCACAAACGTCGATACTGTCCCTTCCAAAACCAGCCCTCTCCTCCACCGTCGGCTCAACATTTTTTCGCTGATCCAGCCTCGAACGAAAGCCCCATCGCTACTCCAGCACGCCAACGACCCTTTTTATTGCCCACCCCTCCTATCCCACCAGCAAAAACGTATGCCCAAGCGATTTCTGGTCAATATCTGTCACAATTCCCTCCTCTTCGCTGAGAATCCGGCCAAGGTAGGATGGCCGAAAATTCAGCCAGTGCTGATTCGACCACAGGTCCTGTGAAGACTTCTATCAACACGTGCAGTGATGCTGCGACTATTGAAAACTTTGATAATGTGAGTGTAGTTTTATGTAATATTAGAAGCGTCTGTAATAAGTTCATCCAGCTGCACTTTGAAGTTTGTTTACAATTTAATTTTCAGAAATTATTATATTGAATGAAACTTGGTTGAATGACGAATATCCAAATAATTTATTTGTCTGTAATGGGGAGTATAATATTTACCGCAAGGATCGGGGAAACGGAAATCGAGGGGGAGGTGTTGCAATTTTGGTGAAAAAATGCTTGTCAAGCAGGGAGCTAAAAATGCCGAATTTGCATTCTATTGAAGGAATTGCTGTTGAAGTTCGTGGCTTGGGGAGCAAAAGATATATATATATAGCACTTTTTATAGGCCAGCTGTTTCTTGTACCGACTGTTTTGTAAGTCTGGAAAACTGTTTGAAATTTTTGCTAAATAAGCGGTCCCCCTTAATTGTCACAGGTGACTTCAATTTGCCTGGTGTGGATTGGAAGGTACCGCAGGCCGTCACAACTTTTAATCAGGATAAATTCTTAAATTTGTTTTTGGAAAATGGTTTTCATCAAAAAGTTCTTGAGCCTACAAGAGGAAGTAGTACGTTAGACCTTGTTTTTGAAAGTATCCCTGACTTGATTTCTGATGTCAAAATTTATTCCCCCGTAGCTAATAGTGACCATTGTTCTGTGTGCTTTAATGTAGACACAGATTTTCAATCTTCTCGCAGCCGGTCATACTTCTGCTGGGATCAGGCAGACTATGCAGGTATGATAACTAGGCTTGAAATGGTAAATTGGGGAAATTTATTTGCCCCCTATGCTTCTGTAAACGATAAGTGGCTTGTTTTTAAAGAGTTATGTTTGCAAATTATTGAGGAGCACGTTCCAAAGAAAACACTTCCTGCCGGCAAAAGACCTAAATAAGATATTTAGTAAATATCCCAAAAACATTAGGCGTCTTTTAACACGGAAAAGAAAATTACATAAAGTATTGTTAAAGTCATGCAGCAACGAAAATAAGTTGCGATTTAATGAAGTTTCTGCTAAGTGCGACACGGAACTTAGAAAATTCAATTTAAGCTCTGAATTAAGATACATAGAGAGTCCTTCTAACCGTGCTTTTTATACCTATGTGAAACGTAAACTATGTTGCAAAGAAGATGTATCTGTATTGTGTGTAAATGATAAAATAGCTGTTGAAGATAAGGACAAGGCTAACCTCTTAAATTGTCAGTTTGAGTCTATTTTTGTGCGGGACGATGGGAGGACCGTCCATCTGACGGAAAAGGAATTTGACACCGGTTTTGAAGATGTGCTGTTTACAGGTGCCTCTGTACTTGAAGCTATTAATACCCTAAATTCTGCCTCTGCGGCTGGTCCAGATAAAATTCCCGCGAGGTTCCTTAAGCTTTGTAAATATCAACTTTGCCGACCACTTCAGACAATCTTTCAGCAGTCTTTCAATGATGGGGTTATGCCAGAAGACTGGTTAGTAGCGCACGTAGTACCTATTTATAAAGGAAAGGGTAGCAAATCGGCTCCAGAAAATTATAGGCCAATATCACTGACCTGTATTTGTTGTAAGATTATGGAGAAGATTTTAAAGAGATTTTTGCTCGACCATTTGCTCAAAAACAAACTAATAAGCAGTGACCAACATGGTTTTATGTCTCACCGCTCAACTCAGACTCAGTTATTAGAATGTTTGAATTATTGGTCAACCAAACTTAATGATAAAGAGGGGGTGAAGGTTCTGTATTTGGACATAAGCAAAGCTTTTGACTCTGTTTCACATCACAAACTTAAGAGTAAGCTTAGATCGTACGGTATATGTGGGCGGGCTCTAAATTGGTTAGAGTCTTTTCTAACGGGAAGGGTTCAGTATGTTAAGGTAAGAGATATACTTTCTGACGTTGCTGAAGTGATTAGCGGAGTGCCCCAAGGTAGTGTTCTTGGACCCGTGCTCTTTCTTATTTATGTTAATGATATTCATGATGTTTGCGTCAACTCAAAAGTAAAGATTTTCGCAGATGATACCAAAATATTTTTCTCGGGAGCCTCTGCAAACCACTTTGCGTGTTTCCAAAATGACTGTAGTAATGTTTTTGACTGGACGTCAGAAAATCAACTTTCGATTGCGTCTAATAAAAGTATGCTCCTTGAAATTGGTTCGCATTATCTTGCTTCCGATTTTGAAATCAATGGATCAAATATACCGAAAGTTGAATTCGTAAAAGATTTGGGGGTTTACATTACTTCAGATTTGAAGTTTTCTATGCATGTAGATAAAATATGTGCTAAAGCGTTCCAAAAAACTGCTGTTATTTTTAAGTCATTTTGCTGTCGTGATTCAAAATTTTTATTAGCTATGTATACACTTTACGTCAGACCAATTTTGGATTATAGCTGTTGTGTCTGGTCCCCACATCTAATGAAGGATATCAATAAGTTAGAACTAAAGTCTGACCAAAAATTCTTGGAACCGAACTGTGAGCGCTTGTCCTGAGTTAACCTTTGAAGTTAGCCTGTATAAAGTATATATTTTTAGAAACCTCAGGAGGAGGAGAATCCGGTAAAACCATCATATCCGGTCTATATCCGGTTACCGGATGCCAAATCGATAAAAACGCTTCAGATTCGGAAAGACAATGCTAATTCATTTATACTCTAGCATATTAGTCCTTGCCCCAAAACATCTCCGAAAATCCGGTCACATCCGGTCTATGTCCGGTAGCCGGATGTCTATTTCACAAAAACTGTACAGCAAGATGGGTAGGTCGTACAGTTTCGCTGATTGAATTTTTAGATTCAGCGGGTCGAGATTAGTCTATATACGAAGTTTTGTCCAATTTGGACCAAAATTGCGTGATTTATGGTCGTATCCGGTGTGAAAAAAACCGGAAAAATCGGTTTTTCCGGTCTGGTGCTCGGAATCGCCAATAAAAATGTTAGTTTTTGGCACAATGAATACTTGGGAGGCTACTTTCATTTTACCGGTGTCAAAGTAATCGAATATCCGGTCGATTTCCGGTTTTGAGCTTTGAAATTTGAGATTTCATGGGCTATTATCTCAGTATCCGGTTGTTCCGGAAGTCAAATTATTTCATTAAAATGATATTTTGTCTATCCCTAACAAGCATCAACCTCAAATTACTTCATATCTGCTGTAATTTTTGAATGATAGCGTTTTAAAAATGGTTCAAAAATAAGTTATATTGCGTGCGACAAAGCTAAGCGTATGGGATCAAATCGCATATCCGGTTTAACAATTACACAAAACAAGCAAAATCAGCACGTCTTTAAAACGCTATCATTCAAACATTACAGCAGATATGAAGTAATGTGAGGTTGATGCTTGTTAGGGATAGACAAAATGTCATTTTAATGAAATAATTTGACTTCCGGACCAACCGGATACTGAGATAATAGCCCTTGAAATCTCAAATTTTAAAGCTCAGAACCGGAAATCTACCGGATATTCGATTACTTTGACACCGGTAAAATGAAAGTAGCCTCCCAAGTATTCATTGTGCCAAAAACTAACATTTTTTATCCGTGATTCCGAGCACCAGACCGGAAAAACCTATTTTTCCGGTTTTTTCGCACCGGATACGATCATAAATCACGCAATTTTGGTCCAAATTGGACAAAACTTCGTATATAGACTAATTTCGACCCGCTGAATCTAAAAATTCAATCAGCGAAACTGTACGACCTACCCATCTTGCTGTACAGTTTTTGTGACCTAGACATCCGGTTACCGGGCATAGACCGGATGTGACCGGATTTTCGGAGATGTCTTGGGCCAAGGACTAATGTGCTGGAGTATGAATTAATTAGCATTCTCTTTCCGAATCTGAAGCGTTTTTATCGATTTGGCATCCGGTAACCGGATATAGACCGGATATGATGGTTTTACCGGATTCTCCTCTTCCTGAGGTTTTTAGAAATATATACTTTATATAGACTAACTTCAAAGGTTATCTCAGGACAAGCGCTCATAGTTCGGTTCCAAGAATTTTTGGTCAGACTTTAGTTCAGAGACGATTTACAAAAAGAATACCGGAAATTCGGGAGCTTTCATACAGGGATCGCCTTAGGTTTACGGGACTTGACACACTTGAGTGTCGTAGACTTAAAGCCGATCTCGCTCAAGCTTACAAGATTATCTACGAAGTGGATAATGTTAATTCTGCGGAATTTTTCTCTTATGCGGTCAAATCAGGCACACGTGGTCATGAGTTGAAACTGCGAAATTGTAAGTCTAGGCTCGATTGCCGAAAGCATTTTTTTGCAAATAGGATAGTTCCAATTTGGAATACTTTGGATTCTGACGTAATATCCGCTCCAAACGTTTTTATATTCAAAAAGCGGCTTGATTCTGTTGATCTGCATAAATATTTAAAATATAAGCCTGATTAGTATATTTAGTTGCTCAAACTAGTTAGGTCTTTGTAGTAATCTTGTATACGTACGTATATATATATATATATATATATATATATATATATATATGTTGGTACTTCTGTAGTATATATATATATATATATATATATATATACGTAAGATGTATGTATAATATTCTGCTGGCTAGTTCTTGTGGTTATTTTCGACAATTGGTAGTTAGTTTTTGCAGGTGCATGCAGAATCTTGTATGTCTCCTTTTTGGCCCTTATAATGCTTATATATATACTGTAAACTGTATTTATATACGTATATTTCATGCAGATTGGCCAAATAAACATTTTTGATTTGATTTGATTTGATTTGAGGATGAAAGCTTTGCGAATTTCTTTCTCGTTAATATTTTTGAGTTGCATGATTTTTGGATGTGTTTGGATGTTTAATTTTTAAATTTGTTTTATTAAAATAGTAAATTTGTTTAAATTTTAGGAAATTGATGAACTTATTTCTGGCAGTCTGACCAGTGAAGATGAGGCAGACATTCTGAAGGAATTGGATGAACTGGTGGCTGAGGTAAGGGTGGCGCCGCTTTAATTGTTTCTCCCGTTTTCAGTGTTTCTTGGAAGCATCCTTTGGCTTATTTTTGCCGAGTTTTTTTTGGGGAGGCCTCATGGGGGGTTCTATCGATGGGGGCTCACTCTTTCTAATTTTTATGTTTTTTTTTGTGTCAAAACGTCCAGAAAGCGCTAAAAATTACTAGCTGTAGGTGTTTTATGGTAAATTAGCTCAAAATTTCGCCAAAAATCCGGTGAAGTCGGAAAATTTAAAAATTTCTTGTAATGAGAAAGTTTGCAAATTCTAGGGGTTATGAGGGAGGTTGGAATTTATTCGAGGGCATTTCATGGAGAGGACTCCTCGAATGGGGGAGGGGTGAGGTAGCGGAATGGGGCCCCCTACCCCACTCCCCACCCCGTAAATGTAAGCTGGCTCCTAGAATTCCAAGAGGGTGCAGGGCCCATGGATTTTACTCCAACTTTTCCTGGACGCGTAGCGAGAATATTGCACTAACTGTTTCCGATGACCAATGACAGTGGGCTAGTACTAGGAAGAATGCCTCCCCTAAGACTGAAATGCAAGTTGACGTTTAGTCCCTGGGAGCGCAGGAGTGTCTCCCAGTCTCAGCAGGGTGGCCGACCACACGCGCTGGAGGCTTGGAGTGCCGACAGTTGCTCTACTACTCTACTTTGCGTGTATGAGCAGTTAATGGATGTCTTACTTTACTACAGGAGCCGAAAGGCCAAGAAGGTGTCTGCTCCAGCTTCACAATGCAGCTCATCCCAAACAGAGTTTTTTTCGGTGCCACAGTTTCCTTTTGCAGTGCGAATAGGCAGAAACTGAATGCGCAATGAGTGGAACTGATGGAGGAATGCTATGGCCATGGCACAAAAACAGCTACTTAGATGTTTTTTAAGCTACGAAGATGAAAACTGGTTAAAAGTACACCTGCGATACCATGTGAAAGTCAGTCTTGAAATCGAATGATCCTTTTGGGTTTATGTGGGAGGGGGGAGATCAAAATTTCTGATGGTCTTTTCAAGGGAGGCAACAACTGGAAGTTGGAGCAGACACCTTCTTGGCCTTTTGGCTCCGGCAGTAAGACATCCATTGACTCCCTATACCCAAGGTAGAGGAACACAGTATCTTTCGACATTCCAAGCCCCTATGGCATATAAACCTATAAATTCGGAAAGTTGCGTGATCAATTTTGTGCCGAAGGCTCGGCGAACTCACTTAACACCTCCTCGCAGAGGGTGGGCGGGCCACGTTGCAAGAGTACTGCTTTTCAAATATGACCCTCCAATTCATTATGTGCCCTCATGTAGCTTTTAAGATCACTTTGGTGGGTCTGTGTGGTACTTTTCAACTGCAGATTTAGACAATAATGCTATATTGTCTTTTCTGTGTGTTTATTTTATTGTTTGTATTTGTTGTTTGTTTGTTAGTTTGTTGACATGTGACTGTGCGTTTTCAGGATCAAGAAATACCTGACTTGCCTGACGTTCCCAAGGACAAATTGCCTCAGAAAATTGGTATACTTTTGTTTACTAGATTTTAAAATTAGGCTTTCTGTAAAGACGGTATTCGTTCTAACAAACGTATGTAATTTTATATATCTCAGTTTTAATGATAACTACTCAATAGGCAGACTGTTTTATACAAATGGATTTCCTTTTGTTTGTTTGTTTGTTGTTTGTTTGTTTGTTTGTTTGTTTGTTTTTCTATTATTTCAGCAGATCACGAGAAAGAGAAGAGACGGGAACCCCAAGCACTATTGGCTAATTGATATAAATTGCATATTTAAATATTGATTAATTTATTTCATACATTTGCTGTTTTGCTGCTAAATCGTGCTATAATTTGATGAAACTGTATTTTATTACCCTGCGGATTGCCCTAAGTCAGATTAAGATTAGCTGGGACTTTTAGACATGTACCTGGTATTGGACTTAAATATAACTAATCCTCAGCTACCATTGATAATCTAATTTTGTGCAGTACGTTACTGCTGTCTAAAGTTGTATGCCTCCTGTATTTTGTATATTAAAGATGTGGCTTATTTATTAGAGTAGAAAACTGGCAAAAGGCTCTTATAGCAAGAGTGCATAATTGCACTATTATTAAGAATCAGAGTAAGCCACTAGAGGGCTTCTCTTCACTGCATTGCGTAACGGTGCTCCGACCACAATACGCGAATGTTCCCCCGTTTGGGGGGGGGGGGAATCGACCAAATCGACGTCGCATACCCCCCCCCTCCGTTTGGTGGGGGGGGGGGTAGCCAAAAAGTGGTCCCCGTTTGGTGGGGGGGGGGGGGTAGCCAACAGCCAATCAGATTGCAGAAACCCCCCCCTCCGTTATTCGAAAATGGGTCCCCGTTTGGGGGGATCGCTCAAGCAGGCTAAGTTTTGCTCATTCTAATTGGCTGTTGGCGACCCCCACCAAACGGGGACCACTTTTTGTGACCCCCCCCCAAACGGGGACCCCTTTTGCATACCCCCCACCAAACGGGGACCTCTTGTGTCGACCCCCCCCCCCCAAACGGGGACCCTTTTTCAAAAGCTACAAACAGCCTGCCTACCCCCCCCCCACCAAACGGGGAGGGGGTTTCTGCAATCTGATTGGCTGTTGCCAACCCCCCCCCCACCAAACGGGGAGGGGGTATGATTTGGCGACCCCCCCCAAACGGGGGAACATTCGCGTATTGTGGTCGGAGCACCGTTACGCAATGCCAAGAAGAGGAGCCCTCTAGTGGCTTACTCTTCTTCTAATATATAGAAGAAAATCATGGACTCTTGCTTATAGGGTTTCTCTTCGTTACGTAGTGGAGCTCTGACCAGGCGCGAACGTTTCTCGATTGTGGGTGGGAGCTTCGCTCGGTTCGACAACACGTAGAGAAACGGCTATAATGTTCTAGTACAGTACTTTACTTACTTAGTACAGTACTTTAAATAGATTCCAAAACTGTGAACGCCGTAACCATGCGCAGAGCTGATTTTGCTGCTCTGAGAGTGGTCAACGAATACTAACCAGATTTAAAAGCAAGCCTTGGAAAGAATGTTGAATAGAGTTGTGGGTCGGCTGGCGTGATTTAATCTGTTATGTATATAACCGGTTATATACCCGGTAATATTATATTACTGGTTATATATATATATATATATACGGTAATAACTGTATGTATCATTTAATGCTAAAAATTTTGTAAACTGCATTAAACCTAGGGCAGGGTTTTTTTGCGTCCAGATGTGCGTCTGGACGCAAAGTTTCTTATCCGGACGCAATGAAATCTTAACGGGACGCAAGCTAGACGCAACGTTATTTCGGGAGAAAATTCACTTTTGTAAGAGTAAAAACTTTAAATGTTTCCAGTACCAGTTTTTCCGTTTTTTCCAAAAATTTCTTCGAGTCCTGGAAGCTCCGCCCCCAGACCCCCGCTGTTTCCCACTTTGTCATGGAATGCCAAGGTGCAAGGTCATGCCTTACTATTGCTCAAATCAATGTTATTTGTTAAGTTGTTGTCCACCTGCATCCATATCAAATCTTTTCCAACTCATAATTTTCGCTTCAACAAATATATAGATCTTACTTGATGCATAATCGTGAACATTTATATTGTTCTCATTCAACACGTCAGGCAGGATCAAGATTAGTAGTAAAGTAAAACCACGAAATTAACAAATTTGTAACTTTAGCAGGAGCAGAATATCCAAATTTTTTGGTTCTTCTAAAAAACGTTTTTCGCAAAAAATACACAAATGGCAACTTGAATTATATAATGCAAGACTACCATTTTTCTAAAATTTTCAAATACAAAAGGCCTATGTACGTGCATTTCACGATAAATTTATTGCAACTAGCGTTATTAGTGAAATGGGGAATCCTTTCAGGAATCATTAATTCTCAGGGTTTTGAAAATGGAATTTGTGTTTCCATATTTACTACCTTTCTTCTTAGTGATATTAATTTAATAACCATTTCATTAATTTTTAAAACCGTAATTAGTTCATCTATAACATTGAACATCGGAATAATGTATGTCAATAAAATCGAAAATTACTCACGAAATGCGTTAGATGCTACAGCTACAGACTCTGAATTAATCTTTTTAAACATTTCCATTAGGGATTTAATCCGTAATTGCAAAAAATCTCCAACTTCTGGGGGGCTCCGCCCCCCCCCAGACCCCCCGGTGCTCACTTCCAATGCTGTTTTCAGGGATCAGTTGTTCTCACAGTTTTCGAAACTGAATGTGTATTTGATATTTGCTACCTTTTTTCTCAATGCTAAACATTTCATTAATTTTTAGTACTTTTAATTAGTTTAACTTTTTTATAACATTGAAATATCGGAATGTGTGTCAATAATATTGAAAATTACTCAAGGTATTGCGTTAGCTGCAACAGGTGCCAAATAAAATCTTTTTAAACATTTCCATTGCGGATTATTCTGGAATTGCAAAAAATTCCCCAGACCCCCCGCCGTGTACGTTGGCATTTCTAAAGGTACCCTTGTAATCGTGCATTTTAAGCAGCATCAACTTTCTAAATAGTGTAAATAGTGTTGCACTAAAGGAATTATCAAATTTTTTTAAAATAAAAATTTTTTGCACAGAAAACACGATAAAACAAAAATTCTACCTGGACGCAAAATTTCTTAACCGGACGCAACTTAAACTTAGCGGGACGCAAGGTTGACGCAAATCCGAAAACCAAAAAACCCTGAGTCCAAGGGCAAAACTGGTACCGGACGGCCGACTTGCATCACCTGGCCGGGCAACAAAACTAGTGTTGAGACAATAATGACAAACATAGTAAGTGAGTTCCTAGCATTTTTCTTTTGGGGCTAGTGATATTTCGATTCAGCATCCTGTCCCCGGATATAGACCGCATGTGACGATTCCTTTCGGCAAGTTTTCAAAGATTTCTTTTTCTGAGGTTTTCAAAAATTGGAGATTGCTTAGACCGAGGTAATAGCTGCTTGACTGAAACAAATTTGGAAGGATTGTTTCGGTTGACTGCGTACGCAATTTTCTGTGGCTTACGCCGGATCAATTGTGATTCCATATATAGTTCCAGCCGCAAGCAGACGCACCTACATATGTAACCGTCTGCGTTCGTCTGTGAGAGCGTAAATTCGCTACATTGACATGTCAAACCGCGTCATACAGTTGGAAGCGTCGATGCGCGTCTTTGAGCCTTAACGACTATGAAATCACCGTAACATTAGTCTCTCTCTGGAATGCTTGTGACAAATTAAAGGCAGATTTGGTTCCCTCTTGGATTTTTGTTTCGTTCTGGGGCACGACAGACAAAAATTCATCGTGCTCCGGTTTCTTGTGGGAAGCTAAACTGTAGCAGTGGCATTTTCATATTATTAGAGAGTTGTACTAGTGTTGTTTCAGTAGCCGATTTTAGTTTCAGTTTCAGTTTCAGTCGGCGGACCAGAATAGTTTCAATCGGCAACGTAAAATAGTTTCAGTTTCAGTTTTAGTCTCAGTCGGAGTTTCAGTTTCAGTTCACTTTAAAATGAACGGTTTCCAGCCTTCTGAGTTGACATAAAGAACAATTCGATGTTTATTCAGCCCCCCCCCTGCAGCAGTACTAACAGAATCGAAGCTCAAAACCTTCAAAATGTCAAGTTTCAAGGAAAGACTGAAACTAGTTTCAGTCCGAGTTTCAGGTTTTTACCCAAATTAGTTTCAGTTTCAGTCGGTAGTCTAAAAAAGTTTCAGTTTCAGTTTCAGTTTCAGGTCTCTTCTCAAAATAGTTTCAGTTTCAGTTTCAGTGACTGAAATCTCTGTAAAACTGAAACCTAGTTTCAGATTCAGTTTCAGTGACTGAAACATCACCAGTTCTACTATGTACTTTGACAGTGGTATTAGCAAAATTTATCATGCTTTTTTAGGGACAATACTAAATTAAAGAGGCAATATTCTTATTTGCGTTATCATATCAGTTCGCGAAATCGAAACAAATTGCACAATGCGAAAATTTGTTCATAACGATTTCCTCAAACAGTTGTTACAACTAAAATAGAAGAGGGGTAAGGAAATTAGTACACCATGCTTCGCTTCCGTTGTATAAAATGGATTCATTTCCAAAACACTATTTAGCGGTTTCTCCAAAGTGCTGAATGACCACTGGAAGTGCACTCTGAAACAGTACGGCACCATATGAAAAATAGGTCCATATTCGGATTCATTCAGCACGTAAAAAGCGTTATATAAACAAGCCAAAAACAATATTTTTGGCCTTGCTTCAGGCAGTTTATAGACAGATTTTCAGTCTTTAGAGCAAAATTTCTTTGCTGAAAAGGCTAGCTATAGTACGATCAAAAAATGTGTGTACAAACTTTGTCCGTTTATGGCAGATTAGCCTTTGGAGTAAGCCCCAACAACATATTTTTGGAATCCTCAGGAACTCGAGATTAAGAAAATCCGGAATTCCGGGTTTCATTCACGGAAAATCTAAAATTTTTAGTTTTCCGTCCAATTTTCATCGCAATCAAAATTTTGTTATCACGATCGAATAGAACCGGTTCCGGTGCATATTTTTGCTCTTACAAGCTTTCCACGAAAATGCACCCAATTTCCGGATTTCCGGGTCTTCAAACTTTCCGTATTTTGAAGATTTTCTCCAATACCCCACAATATGGGTATCATTCAAAAGCTCTAATGTGCTGAACAAATCTTCCTAATAGAACTAATGTCCTAAAATGCACCAAATTCCCGGAATTCCCGAAAAACTTCCAAGCTAGAGTGAAATCAGGAATTCGTGAATTTCGGGAACTTGGTACATTTTCACACATTGGTTCTATTACAAAATTTTTTCAGCTCATCAAGAGTTTTCGAATGACATCCATATTGTGGGGTATTAAAAATTTTTTTAAATCCGGAAAATCCGGGATTCCTGGAATTGAGTGCATTTTCAAGAGTCCATTCTATTACAAAAGTTGTTCAGCTCAATAAGAGCTTTCGAATGATATCCATTTTGTGGGTATTGAAAAATATTTCAAAATCTGGAAATTTTGAAAACTATTCCGGAAATTGGGTGCATTTTCGCGAAAATCTTGGAGCAAAAATATGCAGCGGGTCCGGATCTATTCGATCGTAAAAACAAAACTTTTATTGCGATAAAAATTGGACGGAAAACTAAAAATTTTAGATTTTCCGTGAATGAAACCCGAAATTCCGGATTTTTCCGGATTTTCGGAATCTCGAGTTCCTGAGGACTCTAAGTAAAAATGTATATTGTTTGGGTTTACTCTCAAGGCTAATCTGGTATCATCGGACAAATTTTGTATAAACATTTTTTGGTCGTATTTTAGTTTTTTGCCACCAGTTATACATGGTATTACTGGTGTGTATTATAAGATTTGTTTCCCATGGTTTGAAGTTTGAAAACATGTAGTAAACAAGCAATATTTTTTGTGAAAGGTTAAGTTCCCGCTGGTTGAATATTTTATGAAATTATAAACCTGCTACGCAGTCAATTTTTTCATAAGTGAGGTGGCAATTCCTTAGGTTCTGCAAAATTTTCTGCAAAGCGTCGTTCCTACCTTAGCCTGCTGGCGGCAAAAAGTTTAATTTTATTTCACATTATTTGTAGCTATAATTTCGATCGTTATTAGAGAACTTCCTGTTAATAGAAACATAAGCGCAGATTTGCTTGCTTGAGTAGACTTTCCAGTTGGAAGTCTTTCGTTAAGATATTAGTCATACAAAAAAATAAGGTTTCCGGTTTCGAATTCTTCAGTCATATTCTACACACAAATTGCACACATGCGTAAATACACGGATTAGAATCTGTAATTTGGCATATACAGAGGCCCTATGGGTGTACTCATTTGTGCCAAATGGTAGGATATTCTGCCGACTGCAAAAATTTTTATGTCAACTTGAATCTTCAAAAATTTGCCAAAATCGCTATTTTTGGGCAATGGTACCACAAAATCGAAAAAATCGAACATTAAAATTTTACTTTCTTTAGACAAAAATTTATAAATTTTTACCGAAACTTCAAATTTGAAGAGGAATTCCCTTAGATGCAGATGAGATACAGCCGTCTAGTATTTTTCTGCAGATAGGGACAAATTTGCCAAATCACTATGTCAAATGGCAACTTTGAAGCTAGCACTTAACATTCAGCAGAAATTTTAAATCAATTATGTTGGTAGTTGTAAAAAAATGGGGGGTCGGGCACATAAAAGCGGCGGCTACAACCGGCTGAAGGGATACTAAGATCTCAGTACCCGATATTTTCTGACCACACCTATGCTCTATATTTGTGCTACAAAGTCGGGGTAAGTCGATTTTAGTAGCCCCCCTTACCTGTACTGTTAGTAACTTAACTGTAGTAACATATTTTAGTAGCCCTAATCTAGAGTCACGCTTTCCTTTGCTGAGGCAATAGCGAACGCTCGAAGAGTTGTCATAAATCATCAAATCCTTAATACTTAAGCTTTTTCAACCTTGAGGAAGAGCTAACATCGAATACATCTTAGTTATTCGTTCGTTATAACCTTTCCAGAAAACTTAAAACATTGACTAAAGTCTGCTGTTAAAATATATCATAAAATACATATCAAATCTTCTACCATTTACACGAAAACTTAGCAGTCCCCAAAATTTCAGTATAAATAGAATTTCCAAAATTAAGGTTAAGTGTTATGTCAAAATGCTAAGTCAAATGCTAAATTCAAATTCCCGGTAGAATTTTAAAATTCTACAACCTTGACTGTGGTTTCAAACAGCCAAAATTTACACTAGAACCGGTCCGGTTTCAAAACCCACCGGTTCCGGTTTCGGTTCTAAAAATGCTACCGGCTCCGGTTGCGGCTCTACCGGTTCTTTTGGAACCGGTCTCAGCACTACTTAAAATAGTTTCAGATCTAAGTAAACCAAAGAATATGTCTTTGCCCAGTCTGGACGAAAATACGTTAGAAGAACTTTATATGACTCGAGAGTATCCCGTTCTCCAGACCTCGCAAATGTGTATCACCAGAGATTTCTCTGATGGAGGTAAGACTTTCGGTCAGGTAAAAATATACACTAAGACGGAGGTCTACCACAGAGAAGTTGTAAACATAATATAATCGCAAATTTTCATATTTTCATATTCATGTTTTCAGCAAAATGAAAAGAATATTATCTAGCAAGTTTTTAAGTAAAATATATTTGATGTCTGTCCTAAAGACCTGTTTAAAATCTTGGGTCTGAAGATTTAGTATTTCATATTTCAAATGTCGAGATCTTTCCATTTCAAATATTTTAATTTTTAGTCCTTGTGGCGGAACTCATTCACCATTTTCTGGTTGATTTACACAATTACAATCCTGCAAATTTCACGGTAGAAAAGCGATATAACTGCTCAACTTTGAACAGGTTGAACTTTGAACTTATACCTACTTGTGTGTAATTTGTGGATATTTTTATTTGTAAGAAAAACTGTCCATATCGGGATCATACCACGGGCCTTCCTAGCTGCCGCCGAGCATGCTACGAGCATACCACAGAGCTATAAGAGTAGTGCACATAAACTTTATATAGTCTTTTATACCAGTCATCTGTGCTTTTGCTGTGTACAGAGACTGCATATAAATCGGATAAGTGGACACCCATAAGAGAACGGTTTTCTTCCATGTGTTGTGTTTTGTGGTTCTGTAGGAAAGTCCTGTCTAAACTATCATTCACATTGCCGAATCACATCATCCAACGGGTTGTGGCGGAGAAGGCGGGCGCCATCGAGTACGTGCTCACAAATCTTCGCTACAAGATCGATCTGGCCATGACCTGCCAGAACCAGACCACCATCCATCATCGAAGTGCCAGTGCTTCCAGAAGTTGTGTAGCGCTTCTACCTGGGCTGGTGGACCAAGAAGAAACCGAGGACAAGCTCGAACGGGAGGCGTCAGGTACCCTTGTACCCACGAAACCAGGACCTAGAAAACAGAAGGGAAGAGGGAGGTTCAGCTTTTCACTCACCGTTGAAAGTAAAGAATTGGCCCAGCCGGGTTTCGAACCACGACCCTTCTGACTCCGGAGCAGACATGCTAACCAACTACACCACAGGGCCATCAGCTGAATTCCCATATCGGCTTATCAATCTTTCCTATGCCTGCTTCCCTTACATCTCCCCAGGGTTTCTTTAAGGGTTGCCAAATCAGGAATTGATGAAGAATCTCTTCCTTACTGTTTAATATGACACTTCTACTGATAATCACAAGTGCTTATCACAAATCACAAATTCATCAATATTAATTAATCAGTTTTATACCATTTCAGATGTAGTTCAAGTCTTGTTCGGAGTTCAAGTTGTTCAAGTCTTGTTTTTTTCAGTCTTCAAGTCTTTTCAGTCTTGTTCAAGTTCTGAGTTTGGGGCGTACTGGGCAAGTCAGGGGTGGGGTCAGGGTCAGGGTCAGGGTCAAGGCAGGTCGATGGGACGTGGGGTGCGTCAAGAGTATAATTGTGGATAATTATTGGGTTTCGGTGAGAGCCAGCAACAAAGAGATCCTTTGCAGACACAACGCCCTGTCGGTGGATCCGCGACAACACACAAAGGTGATCAACCAACAGTCTTCTGAAGAAAATGCCATTGTTCAAAGGAAACGAGGAGCTTGGATTTTGTCGGCGTTCTCCTCCATGGTTGTAAGAAATTGGAATCATCATTGAAAGATGTTCCAGAGACTTTAAAAGCCCATTTTTCTGATCACACCATGCGAAATTGGTGGTACAGGCCGGGATCTTCAAATCAGCGATAGCAAGCAAGATAGCAAGTACTTCGAATCCCGGCTGGAAGATGTCTTCATTTATATGTCCAATACGGACCGAGACGGAATTGTCGTCATCCGAGTGTCCGAGGTCTTACACAAATTAAGATCGAGAAAAGACCTGGTGAAATGACCTCATCCTCCGTTTGCTTGATGATAACCACCGTCCAATTTTCGGAGGAAAGCTCAGGAGATTGAGCAGCAGAACTTGCTAACTGGATGTGGAGAATAGACTTCCTCACTGCAATGTGAACGATGTATGTTTATACCAAAGTATATAGCAAAAGTTATATACCTTACATACTACATATTGCACAAATGTAGAAAGTTTTAACCTAGATTAATGAAGAGTCTGTCAATGAGGATATGTATGTATGTTGTATGTATCTATGTATGTTAGATAATTGCAAGAAGCTTGTTAAAAATAATCTTAAAATATTAAACAGTGTGTTTTCTCCGTCCTAGTGTAGTTACTAGCATTCTAACATGTTGAACGGATTGATTCCAGACAAACCCATGGCACTGTATGCCGCATGAACATGAATTTGAATGTAATCACTGAAAACAGAAAGCACATGTACGTCAAATTTTGTTACACGAATTGCTTAATCATTGCATTAATTAATGTTAATTAACATTAACATTAACATTTCTATGATTTTAAGATTCCCTGTGCTATATATTACGTATTTGGCGTTCCACATACATACATACATACATACATACTTACACCGTTCATTGCAGTGAGGAAATCCATTTCCGCATTCCAGTCAGCAAACTCCTCGATGGTGATATCGGTCTGCTGTTCAATCTCCCGGGCCATCCCCCAAAAATTTGTGCCCTGGTCGTCGTCAAGGCCACGGAGCATGAGGTCAGCATGAATAGCTTCATGCAAGATGGTTTCCACCTGGTCCTTTCACGATCTTAATTTGAATAAGTCCTGGGACAAGTGGATGATGACCTTTCCGTCTCGGTCCGTTTCCGTGATCCCCGCATTAGTGATCATTCGGCGATCATCTGCAATAGTGAAAAATAATCTTGCAAAATAGTTTTGCAACGTTACCTTGCAACATTAATTTAGGCAGAATGTAATTTCCTAAGCAGCTGTCGCCATTGGCACCATCTGACTTCAGGTGGGCTAGCTATATGAAACGCTAGACTCAAAATAGAACGCTACATGGCAACAACCCAAAATATGCTTTGACATTAGGCTAGTGCTGGTAATTTGTTCTTTTCATGTAACGACTTTTTATAATTGGAAGATTAAACCTGGTGCTAATTTTTGTTTCAACTTACTGGACATAAAAATGGGGACATCTTTCAGCCGGGATTTGAAGTACTTGCTATCGCTGATTTGAAAGATGCTTTCAAAATCCAGACCCGGCCTGTACCACCAATTTCGCATGGAGTGATCAGAAAAGTGGGCTTTTAAATTCACTTGAACATCCTTCAATGATGTTTCCATTTCCTTAGAATCATGGAGGAGAAAGCCAACAAAATCCAAGTGCAGACGTCTTGGCTCCTCGTTTCCTCTGAAAAATGTGTCTGCTGGCATTTTCTTCATTAGACCATAAAGTTTGACCTTTCGGTTGATCACCTTTGTGTGTTGTCGCGGATCCACCGGCAGGGCGTTGTGTCTGCAAAGGACCTCTTTGTTGTTGGCTGTCATCGAAACCCAATAATTATCTACAAGTAAATGTTTCTTGACGTCTCTCAACATTTTCGAAATTTTGAGGATGGATTAAATGAAGCACAGGATTAAATGACAATTGAGAATTTTTTCTTAATTTTTTGATCGTTGAAAATTGGATTTGAGCTTAACGGAGTTTTCATCAAATCCAATGACCTATTTTTGTAACTTTTGCAGTAAGTAGTGAAAATAGCTATTTTCGGCCATTTTTGGACCCCAAAAATCGTTTTTTGCTTATACGACTCAACCACCAGAGATGGTTCAAAAGTTGTAAAAGGAAAATGTTCATTTTTGAGCCCTCTTTCCAGCCATACCAACCAATCCGATGTCTCGACTATGTACTGAGAGAATAATGGCAAAAACCAAAAATTTATTATTTTTGCACCTAAAAATGCGGGACTGATCCCAGAATGTTAAAGAGCACCAAAATAGTATATTTGGAAAGTTTCGTCCACGTTCATAAAGAATTGGAGTCTGTAAGGTCAAATTTACACAAAGCGATACCAGCACCTTAAGGGGCGGGTCGCGTTTTGGCCGATTTTCGACCATCTCCGATTTTGCTCATTTCGCTATTTTGCTTTTTGCTTTTACATATTTTGTACTCCAAATGTTCCCGCGGAACAAGACAAATGCGTTTTGTGCAATATTGCTTCTATCGTTCTGTACAGCCCATCAAAGGTGACCTCGACATGTGTTAAACATAGGAAAATGAAAAAGTTAGGTTAAAAAGTTGGTGTCCAAAAAATTTTTCGCTGTATGAAAGATGCAACTTGTATTGCATATTGTAGAGTGCAGCGAGTTACTTTGGATTTTGGTGAATTTTCAAAGTCAGAATTTCTGAAAATCGGCCTTTTTGACCATGAAAAACAGGACCTACAGTACTCTTTCTGAACAATTGGCAAAAGATACAGAAACGGTGTATAGATAGCTGCACTCTACGAATATTAAGCTTTCTTTTGGTAGCACTCCCAGTTATTGTGTCTCTTGGGTATACTTCCATTTCGCAAACTGACATTTCGCTTACTGCTATTTCCTAGACTTCCATTTCGCATATTTATTCATTATTTCATCTTGTTCAGATACCCTATTTCTGTGGGTATTCGGGCCGAACTTCAACGGAGCCATGGCTGAGGATGACGGTCGACATCGGGCCATCGTGAACATCTATCCGGCCCTGGTCGCTTCCGCTACCGCATCATCCTATCACTACTCACATCCCAGAAAAACGACTGGAAATGGTTCACCTAGCTGAATTGGCATTTCACGAGTGAAAGTGTACTGTAAATGTGGCTGTGTAGAGACTTCGTGAATGTTTGCTGAATCAGCAGCCTAAGTATGAAAACATTTACCAACGGGAAATGTTTTTTAAACGTAACGTTGAGCCTTCACCATATGCTCACATAATTTCAAATGATACACGATTAACATTTTTAACGGATGCTGTACTAGGATATTGCCTCACAGTTGGGGACGAGGGGCTAGGATTGTACCATAAATGACTAAATAAATCCTTTCATTAATACCCAGTAGTACTCAAAGGTTTGGAATTGATGTCTTTTCCTGCACCAACACAACTTTTTTTCATTCTTTAATTAGATGAGTACTAGAGACTGCTGAAGGCAAACCTAATGATTCTATCACCACCATGGACACTTTTCTTCATATCTTTCAATCTTGATTTCAACCTTCTACATATTTTTGTTGGCAACTCTGTTTTAGGTTCATGTCCAAAATGCCACCTTGATCGGCGGAGCGGCCATTAGGACTTTGGCCAATCTAGTGATCCAGCCTTTCCTTGCTTTGACTGTTGGCCTCGTGGCCGGTCTGATTTCTACGATCGGATTTTTCTGCAATCAGGTAATGTGCCTTATTTCAGCCATTTAGGACTTTGGTAAATGCACCGGTTGAGTCTGCTTTACCATATTAAAAACACCAGAAACAGTAGAAAAAATTTGGGTTCATCTTCTCAGTGGACTCCTTAGTACTGAAGTACTGGATTTGATTTTTTATGATTTGTCCGCTTATAAAACTAATTGAAACATGATAACCGACCAAACAAAATGTAAAAATTATGTGCTGTCACATCAATATTTAGTTAGTTAATATTTTGTATTAACCTTAATAGTTAATATAGCCAGTGCTACGAAAGGCCAATGTTCATGATACCAGGTCAATTCCATTCAATACCATTCAATGTCCACGGACTTCCCGGCTTCGTGGCCGCCGTTGGAGGCGCCATTGCGGCTACTCAATACCGACTCAAATGGATTGGATTCAACGTTTTATTTTCATGATGAGGAAACACATTTTCAAAAGTCCATTTGTCGCTTAGCTGTTCAGTTAAGTTTGTTGAAATCGTTAAATCACAACACTGTTTAAAGTTTAGTTTATAGAAAATGATCAAAACGCAATGGATTTAAGGTTTCTTCCACATACATGTCCAGCCCTCAAAATTTCCTTAAACTCTTTTACAGCAATATTTGCTTCATGGAATGGAAATGTAAGGACCGATTAATTGATAGTGCTAGATCTTAAGCCAACCCAGTCTTTATTTTTATGAAATGGATGCAATTACTTGAGCAACGGCGAATCACATTTTTTCTACTATTTTCAGTCTCTATGGACTCTTTCCTTTGCGATTTCCAACGAACTAGATTTATCTGCCCGAAACCTTGGATGTTCCGAATCAGGTTCTCCCCGCCCTCAACGAGAGCGCCGCTGATCGAACCTGCGGGGAGCAGGCGGGCTATCAGTTGGCTGCCCTTGGAACGACCCTTCTGATTGCCATTGTGGATTTATCACTGGCACAGTGCCTAATTCAGTGATAAAAGAAAAGTTAATACAGCACCTGCGACCCGAAAATATAGGTGTCATTTTACGAAGAGCATTGTGTAGCAGCAAGAGTTCATAGTGTATGATAACTTCGACGGTGCAGCTTACAGGATACGGACCGGCAGAGCAGCGACTGAACTTTCTTGCTTTAAGGAAATGATGCAATTTCATTATGGCTAAACCGTGAGTCGAACTTGTGACAATTCTATGCAAAGTCCGACATCTTAACCATCTGATTACAATATTTCGAGCTTCGTTAGTTGGTTATTTGAATTTGCTTTGTCGTGTTTCAGGAACCTGCTGAAACTGAAGTTTCTGGACGGTCCAACTCAGACCGAGGTCTACGACGACGCCCCCTACAGGGAGTTCGATCCCGAATTCTCCTCCATGAACTACACAATGGTCCGACAGACGCCAGTGGAGACAAAGAGATCCTGGAGATCCAAAATCCTAGTTTGGAAACTATTCAAATTCCAGTTGGAATTTTGAAATTATCAGTCTAATAACGAAAACTTGAGCACATGAAGCTAAATTCTGTGTATTTTTTATTATTATTTTAACGTTTTTATTATTTTTATACATTTTGTGTGTTTTATTTCTTTTTCTATGCTTTATCTTATACGGGAGCGGAAGAGCCCGGAAATCAGGAGTCATTCGCCGCCTCCCGGCACCAATCCTACGATGCCTGCTGCGACCACTCGGCTGACCCCTCAATCCAGTGCAGTGCAATCCTATATATAGGCATAAAAACACTAAAATATGACTTTGAAATATGAAAATATTTCAATAACCCGTCAAAATCATTCTTTTTTCGGAAGCGCTAGCCGGTTACTATTAATTAAGAACTGTATCTCAGAGTTCAGGGATACTATTGCTCAGTTTAAGGGGGGCTACTTAAGGTTTGCCCCGACTTTGTCCGATTGGCCTACATTTTGGCAAAGATATAAGAGCATTGGTGTGGACAAAAAATATCGGGTACTGAGATCCTAACCACCCTTCAGCAGTGTTTAGCCGTCGCTTTTATGTGCACGACCCCATTTTTCACAACTACCAAAATAATTGATTAAAAATTCGTACTGAATTCTAGGCGCTAGCTTAATAGTTGCCAGTGGGCATCATGATTTGACAAATGTGTCTCCATCTGCAGCATTATAAATTTTGGGCTAACGAAAAGAAAATTTTTGTTCTGGTGCAAGCTATAAGGCTGTAATTTGGCATATACAGAGGAGCTGTCTGCAGGTGTACTAATTTGTGCCAAATGGCAGGACATTATGTCGATTTAAAATTTTTTTATGTCAACTTGAATCTTCAAAAATTTGCCAAAATAGTATATATTTGGGCAATAGTACCCCAAAATCTTAAAAATCTAACATTAAAATTTTATTTTCTTTAGACAAAAATTTATAAATTTTTGCCGAAACTTCAAATTTGAAGAGGAATTCCCTTAGATGCAGATGAGATACAGCCGTCTAGTATTTTTCTGCAGATGGGGACAAATTTACCAAATCACTATGTCAAATGGCAACTTTGAAGCTAGCACTTAAC
Source organism: Trissonchulus latispiculum (assembly GCA_030248195.1). NCBI lineage: Eukaryota > Metazoa > Nematoda > Enoplea > Enoplida > Ironidae > Trissonchulus > Trissonchulus latispiculum. The sequence goes on from JASAND010014700.1 coordinate 23,059, forward strand.
ATTCAGCAAAAATTTTAAATCAATTATGTTGGTAGTTGTAAAAAATGGGGGGGTTGGGCACATAAAAGCGGCGGCTACAACCGGCTGAAGGGATACTAAGATCTCAGTACCCGATATTTTCTGACCACACCTATGCTCTATATTTGTGCCACAAAGTCGGGGTAAGTCGTTTTTCAACCTTGAGGAAGAGCTAACATCGAATACATCTTAGTTATTCGTTTGTTATAACCTTTCCAGAAAACTTAAAACATTGACTACAGTCTGCTTGCTGTTAAAATATATCATAAAATACATATCAAATCTTCTACCATTTACACGAAAACTTAGCCGTCCCCAAAATTTCAGTATAAATAGAATTTCCAAAATTAAGGTTAAGTGTTATGTCAAAATGCTAAGTCAAATGCTAAATTCAAATTCCCGATAGAATTTTAAAATTCTACAACCTTGACAGTGGTTTCAAACAGCCAAAGGTTACACTAGAACCGGTCCGGTTTCAAAACCCACGGGTTCCGGTTTCGGTTCTAAAAATGCTACCGGCTCCGGTTGCGGCTTTACCGGTTCTTTTGGAACCGGTCTCAGCACTACTTAATATAGTTTCAGATCTAAGTAAACCAAAGAATATGTCTTTGCCCAGTCTGGACGAAAATACATTAGAAGAACTTTATATGACTCGAGAGTATCCCGTTTTCCAGACCTCGCAAATGTGTATCACCAGAGATTTCTCTGATGGAGGTAAGACTTTCGGTCAGGTAAAAATATACACTAAGACGGAGGTCTACCACAGAGAAGTTGTAAACATAATATGATCGCAAATTTTCATATTTTCATATTCATGTTTTCAGCAAAATGAAAAGAATATTATCTAGCAAGTTTTTAAGTAAAATATATTTGATGTCTGTCCTAAAGATCTGTTTAAAATCTTGGGTCTGAAGATTTAGTATTTCAGATTTCAAATGTCGAGATCTTTCCATTTCAAATATTTTAATTTTTAGTCCTTGTGGCGGAACTCATTCACCATTTTCTGGTTGATTTACACAATTACAATCCTGCAAATTTCACGGTAGAAAAGCGATATAACTGCTCAACTATGAACAGGTTGGACTTTGAACTTATACCTACTTGTGTGTAATTTGTGGATATTTTTATTTGTAAGAAAAACTGTCCATATCGGGATCACACCACGGGCCTTCCTAGCTGCCGCCGAGCATGCTACGAGTATACCACAGAGCTATAAGAGTAGTGCACATAAACTTTATATAGTCTTTTATACCAGTCATCTGTGCTTTTGCTGTGTACAGAGACTGCATATAAATCGGATAAGTGGACAGCCATAAGAGAACGGTTTTCTTCCATGTGTTGTGTTTTGTGGTTCTGTAGGAAAGTCCTGTCTAAACTATCATTCACATTGCCGAATCACATCATCCAACGGGTTGTGGCGGAGAAGGCGGGCGCCATCGAGTACGTCCTCACAAATCTTCGCTACAAGATCGATCTGGCCATGACCTGCCAGAACCAGACCACCATCCATCATCGAAGTGCCAGTGCTTCCAGAAGTTGTGTAGCGCTTCTACCTGGGCTGGTGGACCAAGAAGAAACCGAGGACAAGCTCGAATTTGCGCTCGCGGTGCTATTAATCACGCAGCAGTAGACTCGGAAAGTAACTAGTCAAAACCGATGTTGAAGTCTTGGTTCGGGCTCGGGCATGTTGAAGTCTTGGTTCGGGTTATAGTTTAGAGAAATTGTCAAACGTTAAAATTGAAAATGCAAAATTGTGGTATTCCACTGTGAAAGCTCATTCAGTCCCAAATAATCCCACCATCCCATATGGGACGAGATCCGAATCCCATCCCATCCCATCCCATCCCATCCCATCCCATGGGATCCCATCCCATGGGATCCCATCCCATGGGATCCCATCCCATTCGTCAACACTGGTCCTGAGGCAGCCTCGCCACATGTAGCGCTTCTACCTGGGCTGGTGGACCAAGAAGAAACCGAGGACAAGCTCGAACGGGAGGCGTCAGGTACCCTTGTACCCACGAAACCAGGACCTAGAAAATAGAAGGGAAGAGGGAGGTTCAGCCTTTCACTCACCGTTGAAAGTAAAGAATTGGCCCAGCCGGGTTTCGAACCACGGCCCTTCTGACTCCGGAGCAGACATGCTAACCAACTACACCACAGGGCCATCAGCTGAATTCCCATATCGGCTTATCAATCTTTCCTATGCCTGCTTCCCTTACATCTCCCCAGAGGTTCTTTAAGGGTTGCCAAATCAGGAATTGATGACGAATCTCTTCCTTACTGTTTAATATGACACTTCTACTGATAATCACAAGTGCTTATCACAAATCACAAATTCATCAATATTAATTAATCAGTTTTATACCATTTCAGATGTAAGTTCAAGTCTTGTTCGGAGTTCAAGTTGTTCAAGTCTTGTTTTTTTCAGTCTTCAAGTCTTTTCAGTCTTGTTCAAGTTCTGAGTTTGGGGCGTACTGGGCAAGTCAGGGGTGGGGTCAGGGTCAGGGTCAGGGTCAAGGCAGGTCGATGGGACGTGGGGTGCGTCAAGAGTATAATTGTGGATAATTATTGGGTTTCGGTGAGAGCCAACAACAAAGAGATCCTTTGCAGACACAACGCCCTGTCGGTGGATCCGCGACAACACACAAAGGTGATCAACCAACAGTCTTCTGAAGAAAATGCCATTGTTCAAAGGAAACGAGGAGCTTGGATTTTGTCGGCGTTCTCCTCCATGGTTGTAAGAAATTGGAATCATCATTGAAAGATGTTCCAGAGACTTTAAAAGCCCATTTTTCTGATCACACCATGCGAAATTGGTGGTACAGGCCGGGATCTTCAAATCAGCGATAGCAAGCAAGATAGCAAGTACTTCGAATCCCGGCTGGAAGATGTCTTCATTTATATGTCCAATACGGACCGAGACGGAATTGTCGTCATCCGAGTGTCCGAGGTCTTACACAAATTAAGATCTAGAAAAGACCTGGTGAAATGACCTCATCCTCCGTTTGCTTGATGATAACCACCGTCCAATTTTCGGAGGAAAGCTCAGGAGATTGAGCAGCAGAACTTGCTAACTGGATGTGGAGAATAGACTTCCTCACTGCAATGTGAACGATGTATGTTTATACCAAAGTATATAGCAAAAGTTATATACCTTACATACTATATATTGCACAAATGTAGAAAATTTTAACCTAGATTAATGAAGAGTCTGTCAATGAGGATATGTATGTATGTTGTATGTTTCTATGTATGTTAGATAATTGCAAGAAGCTTGTTAAAAATAATCTTAAAATATTAAATAGTGTGTTTTCTCCGTCCTAGTGTAGTTACTAGCATTCTAACATGTTGAACGGATTGATTCCAGACAAACCCATGGCACTGTATGCCGCATGAACATGAATTTGAATGTAATCACTGAAAACAGAAAGCAGATGTACGTCAAATTTTGTTACACGAATTGCTTAATCATTGCATTAATTAATGTTAATTAACATTAACATTAACATTTCTATGATTTTAAGATTCCCTGTGCTATATATTACGTATTTGGCGTTCCACATACATACATACATACATACATACTAACACCGTTCATTGCAGTGAGGAAATCCATTTCCGCATTCCAGTCAGCAAACTCCTCGATGGTGACATCGGTCTGCTGTTCAATCTCCCGGGCCATCCCCCAAAAATTTGTGCCCTGGTCGTCGTCAAGGCCACGGAGCATGAGGTCAGCATGAATAGCTTCATGCAAGATGGTTTCCACCTGGTCCTTTCACGATCTTAATTTGAATAAGTCCTGGGACAAGTGGATGATGACATTTCCGTCTCGGTCCGTTTCCGTGATCCCCGCATTAGTGATCATTCGGCGATCATCTGCAATAGTGAAAAATAATCTTGCAAAATAGTTTTGCAACGTTACCTTGCAACATTAATTTAGGCAGAATGTAATTTCCTAAGCAGCTGTCGCCATTGGCACCATCTGACTTCAGGTGGGCTAGCTATATGAAACGCTAGACTCAAAATAGAACGCTACAGGGCAACAACCCAAAATATGCTTTGACATTAGGCTAGTGCTGGTAATTTGTTCTTTTCATGTAACGACTTTTTATATTTGGAAGATTAAACCTGGTGCTAATTTTTGTTTCAACTTACTGGACATAAAAATGGGGACATCTTTCAGCCGGGATTTGAAGTACTTGCTATCGCTGATTTGAAAGATGCTTTCAAAATCCAGACCCGGCCTGTACCACCAATTTCGCATGGAGTGATCAGAAAAGTGGGCTTTTAAATTCACTTGAACATCCTTCAATGATGTTTCCATTTCCTTAGAATCATGGAGGAGAAAGCCGATAAAATCCAAGTGCGCAGACGTCTCGGCTCCTCGTTTCCTCTGAAAAATGTGTCTGCTGGCATTTTCTTCATTAGACCATAAAGTTTGACCTTTCGGTTGATCACCTTTGTGTGTTGTCGCCCGGATCCACCGGCAGGGCGTTGGGGTCTGCAAAGGACCTCTTTGTTATTGGCTGTCATCGAAACCCAATAATTATCCACAAGTAAA
>JASAND010014701.1:0-19211 GCA_030248195.1 Trissonchulus latispiculum
ATTTAGGACTTAGTATGCAACGCGGACAGTTACTACTTTCAACTGTCCACACTTATTGAGCGTGGACAGTTAATGGGCGCTTTAATTTCAATACTATGCACAAGTATGCAACGCGGACAGTTATACTAAGACCTTTGTGTGAGTTCAGACAATAACAGATTTTAACGAATTGTGAAATTAATGATATTGTTTGTCAGAGTTAAAAATGTCGCCAGTCTATCACTAAACTCTCGCCAAGACTTAATCTAGAACATAAGGCTGTTACAATCGGAACATTTCTTGAATTTATATGGTACTGAATTTTCCGCTTTTAAGAACAATTAGCACTCTCTCCCCACAACATAATAACAATTTTGCACTATAAATGCTTAATACAGAAATTTGATCCTCATTTGAGTACGTCAGTATTAACTCGAGCACTTAGCTTGCTTTGTTAGGTTTACAATATAAACAAAGCGACTGTTGCTCGGTTAACTGTTGACAGCGCCACAAAGTTTAAGAAGTATATATTGGAAGAAGTCAGCATGTAAGAAAAATCAGTGGGTAACTATAGAAACGTAAAACTTACTCGAAATACATACTTCTGTCCTCAAATTCACACTGTCTACATCTTAGTGTGTAACTGTCCACGTTTTCATACTGTCTACATCTTAATGTGTAACTGTCCGCGTGGCCTACTTGTGTAACACCTGTAGACAGTTTAAAGTGAGAACCGTCCGCGTTGCATACTAAGTCCTAATATTTTGTGATTAATTTCCTAGAAAAAGAAGTCAAAATCGGGGGAAAGCCACTTTAGTCGAAGCATATCCTGAAGGTGCGTAGACCAATTCTGAGTGTTCCATCATGTTCAGCTTCGCGTCATTTACCCTAGGTTCGTTATATACCGAGGCAATTGCCAAGGCAACTTTTTAGTTTGCAACATAGTCCTACTAGTTTTCATCAACGTAAACATAAAATTTTTTTATAAACTTGATGAAACTAATGCTAGCTACAAAAGAAGAGTTTTTTAATGATACAGAATTCAAATGCTCTTTTTAGCTAGATGTGGTCCGCGTAGCGGTACAAAACGAGACTGACATGACATATATTAGTCTAAAAGTTGCTCATTTCAGGAACTAAACACATACAAACGGTATTGCTTTGTAAAACTTGAATTGCTGATTATTTTCGAAATATATAGTTATAATCCCAAAAGTCCAAGAAAACGCTCAATGGGCCTAGCAAGCGACTGGCTTTTTTTCCCGATGGGTCAAAATCATCGGGAAAAACGCCACACCTGCGCAGAGACCTCGTGACGTCCTGAATTGTATACATTTGTATGTGAACAAAGCCCGACATGTTCCCACTTGATTGCAATAGAAATTATTCAGATAGCGCTATTGACAAGAAAGTTATGAATTTTCAAACGTTACCGTTTTCCCGCCATCTTTGGAACAATCGTTTTCCAAAAACTGTCGACCCTGCTGTTGACTACAGAAGAGAGCCAAAAAGCTAAAAATCAGTTTATGGGCTTGCATTGAGGTCGTCATTCTTACGCCAAATATTACTGCAATAAGCTTCTCAACAGTTAGCCCACGGCGGTTTTGCCGAAATTTTGACGTGGTTTTTCCAGAAATTTTGACGTGGCTTTTTTCCCGATTGACAGTATATACAACCAGGCGCGTAGCCGGGGGGGAATGGGGGGAATTCCCCCCCCCGCAATTGTGTTGCCCCCGGGACTGTTTTCCTGCCAGGTGTAAAACGCCCATTTTTCAAAAAAATTTTCTATGATACTTGTTTCGCACTAAAAAGTGAGTACCAATTACCCTATTGGTGTACTTTGACCACCTTCTGCATCATTTACTCGAACTGCGCCTTAAATATTTTTGTAATTGCAACGAATGTTCTGTAAAAATTCCACGAAGGTCACGAAATAGAAAAATTTCTCATCTTCTGAGCGGCTCCGCCCCCCAGACATGGGCGTATCCAGGGGGAGGGTTTTGGGGGTTGAAACCCCCTCCTTTTGGGTTAACTTTTATCAATACTCCATTACAAAAAGTGCAAATTTTTGTCAAAACCCCCTCCTTTTCAGTAAATTTTAGTTTAAACCCCCTCCTTTTCAAAATCGTGGATACGCCCCTGCCCCCAGACCCCCCGAAAAATTCTGCATTCCCCCCCGTAATGTTTTTCTGGCTACGCTAGTGTATACAACTATGTAAGCTGTGCTATATACCGTCAAAAGTGGAGTGTTTTGATTTTTGCGAAAGTCCCCCTTGCATTAAAGCCACAGAACTGCATAAAACAGGGTACACTAATGACTTTCTTTGTTTCCAAATAGAGAACACCTTTCATACTGAAACTGGTAAGATCTATATCTTGCTAAATTCTAGTGAGATTACTATCTTACAATTTTGGCAAGATAGTAATCTTGCTAAATTTCGTGGCAAGATAACTATCTCGCTAAAATTTTAGCAGGATAACTATCTTGCCAATGTCGTAGCAAGATAACTATCTTGCTACGATATATATATATATATATATATATATATATATATATATATATATAATGCGCTTTTGCATAAAGGTGCAGTAACTAGTTCTCATAGTTACGTCAAGCCCATTTTTCGCCAAAATATTGAAGGCGACATAATGTGTGTATGATTCAATTAGTGAACTAACCTATGAACTGTTTTGAGGTTTTGAGTGAACGGTTTTGAGCAGAAATTATATTTGAGGTCCTGGTTTTGGCCAATGCCAGACATTTACTAGGGTTTACGTAGGATGAAAGCAATTTCTACAGAAATTGCTTCATTTGGCTAAATGGAAGTGTGGTGGAAAACTAGTCATTCCTTTTAGCTATTTTTTATTTATTTCAGCTAATCCATTTAGCTATCCAATATGGCGATTGTCACAAGGCAACCATGGAAGTGGCCAACTATTATTTACTGGTATGCGTCTAAGCCCATGTGAATCTTATGTTTTATATTCTCTGTGTAAACAGACATTTCTTGGTTTGAAGTATATATATATTTATAACGACACTTTTTTCGGATTGCTGATTTCCTGCTCGTTCTTCGGTGTCAACCAGGGGCTGATTGATTGCATAAGAGATTGCGAGTATCAGACTTATCAACTAGACCCATGCAAGTTATTGAGTCTAGTATATATTATATATTGACAAGTGTGTCGTAAAACTGGGTTTTCTCCTGGCGAAAAAAGTGGAGTGGAGGAAATGCCAAAAGTGGGGGAACTTAACCTATGATCTAAAGTCGCCAAGCATACAATGGGATTTGCCTATTTTCTATGGAGAAATGGAGTGGAGGGGAAGGGGTCGAGTGATGAGGTGTCCTAATCGAGTAGTCGCTTCGCTGAACAACCCATTTTCGCGGTCACTTATGTTCCACTCCGCTTCGTTTATTGTCTTTAACTGTTTCGTCAGTTTTCCAAGCAAGCATCATTTTGAAATATATACGTCATAAACTTACTTCAAAAACGCAGTTCTCGTTTAAAGCTTTTTATTCTGCACATACAGCGCAAAATCTGTGACATCAATTTTCAATCTATGTCGTATTGAGTTAGCTTAAATAGTTATTAAGTATATATTACTAGCACAACTACGTAGTTACAGAGAGTTATGCTGACAAATTGGTAAACTGTGATATAGTGAAGAACTGCTGCAAGCATCAGTCTCTAGGCAGTTTCCGCGAATGTGGGTAGTTCAGCGAAGTTGGTCCATGTTAGTGCGCTTTTAATCCAGTCCTATTGTCATTTTACAACCAGCCCTTCCCATACTAACGTTTTAAAACCTAGCCCTCTTGTCCGCTTAACCTAGTGTCACCCAATTTTCATGCTCCATCGGGGCATTTTATTGTATTCTTATGAAACTGCCAACAGGTGTCTGAAGACAACAGGTTTTTGGATGTTTTATGAGTCTAGTCTCGGAATTTTGGATTTCCGAGTGACAAAGACACTATATATATATATATATATATACGTATATATATATATATATATATTATGTGCTTCTTCTCTAAGGTCCTATTTCCTTAAAGATTAAACGGATTAGATTAAAATTATTCCGCATTAAAGAAATAGCACCTCGGATTGAACGGGTTAAAATTTAATCCGGCGAGTTAAACGGATTAAACTTAATCCTATTTCTTTAATGCACCTAGGATTAAAATTTTAATCTAATTCTGTTTCTTTATTCACACTTGACTTCTGATTAAAAAGTGGAAGAGTTAATTTTAATCCGACTTACTTATTCGCTGTTTCTTTAATGATTAATTTTAATCCGTTTAACCAGTCTCCTTCATTTTCAACTAGCTTTTAACCCTCGTGCAGCTACACGGATTAAAAGTTGGCGGATTAAAATTTTTAATCGCTGTTCCTCTAATGGCGGATTAAATGGATTAAAATCAACTCGTCTAATCCGCGGACTAAAAATGGTCGGATTAAACAAGTTACTTTTAGTCCGTTTAATTCAACATTAACCCATATCCGGCTAGCGTCAGTTTAAACTGACATTGAAATTTTCGCAGATTGCTTGACAACGGTTAGTTCCATAAGTAATCTTTTTATACAGGCTTGTCAGCTATTAATTGGGCTTCATAATTAGTGTGACCAATCCCAAGTTTGCACTGCCGCGTTAGCTCCAGCCAATAAATTTCCTGTATTGGTCTTCATAATGGAACGTAGTTGGTTCATCAAAGCAAAACTTATAAAAAGTTAATAGATATTAAATATTTTTAATGCATAAAATATGCAGTTATGTGTTAGTTCTTAGCTGAATAGAACCAACTTTCTCTCACATACGCGATTCTGGAGCTACAGCAATATTGCTAGTGTCAGTTTAAACTGACGCTAGCCGCAGCTGGGTACAGTTACTTATTGTGTATACTTTTGGTAATAATATTACGAAATGGTATTTAAGTATTCATATGGAAGTTATTTAGTTTATAGACGCATCTAATGAGCGGATGTACATGCTGAAGTAGCCAGAGAATGAATTGAAGGTGCTAATGTCGTCATCTTGGCAAGGACTATTGCTAATGAGAACAGTAATATTGATTCAGGAGACGATAAGGCGCCATCTGGGGATCCAAACAATGTGAGAACACTCTGCAGAGTTGCCGATAAAAGCAGCTTCGTCAGATTCCCACCCCTTGAATCCCTAGTTGCCGCCATATTGATTTCTGAACCAGCATCACTATCTTCGTTGCCATTACTCGGTGCCAGTTAACGATATCAGCACCGGCAATTCATCCTCTGACTTTTTCAGCATGTGTAACACCTCATTAATAGTGAACCTGACACAAAACCCGTCAACATATATTTGTATAGCCAAGAATTTATACTGGAAGTATTAAAATTTTCTAACCAGTATGGAGAAATACCATTATAGGGACAATTCAGAAAATTTAAATGTCTTAGACTGGCACTAGTCCAAAATGCTTTTTAACCAGAATGATTAGACAACTGTTTTTACTCAGTTGCTTTAAAATTTCTTCCTTTCATTTGATTTATTTTGTTTATTTCTGGTTTTTTCTTGAAAATTTACCTGTACCCGTCCACGGCTAGCGTCAGTTTAAACTGACACATACATTTTCGACTGCCATCTTAAAACTAAGTACTTTATTAAGAAACCATTTGCTGTTAACTTATTTTTGTACACATATAAGTCGATTTTTAGTAAAAAATTTTTAAATCCCCCGTATGGTTTGATATGGGTTAAAGAAATAGCAATTGAAATTTTAATCCGGCTGAATGTTTCTATACTAAAAGTAAGTATTATTTACTATTGGTGGCACCGGATATTTCTTCATATCCGGTATCTCCTACATATTTTTCGTTACCGCCTGCCGCAGCTGTCCAATAAACATATCGACCGTGGGTACTGTGTGGAACTAGCTTAGTCTATAGATATTTTTTATTATTTTTTAGGAAAAAGATTTGATTCGCAAGCTGTTCAAAATATATGTGCCGCGGTATCAACATTGCCCGTTAGCCTTTACCCGAATGTTCAGACTGCCCGCCCATTTTGGGATCAAAGTCGTTGAGCCACAGGGTTTGGATCCGCGTCTCGAAGCTCCTGTTGATATGGCCGTTTTGGAGTTAAGAGGTATGTAATAAGCTTGGTTTCGCAAAACTCACGCACTTAACTTGGCTATTCGTTATCCTTGGTTCTGTTGACATTTCCGTCAGGCGTTACGAACGTTCAAGGTTAGATTTGTATCAGAGGGGTTGAAATGACACGCGTGTATATATGATAATACTAAATTGAATTCAACTTTAACTTTTGTCCGTCTGAGCAACGTACAGTTCTGTTGCTGTAAGCGTTCTTTTTCTTCATTTCTTTTTTAGGAAATCCTTATCCTCCTGTCATCCCGACCTTGGAAGTGCATCGAAACAGTCTCCTAAACGCGCTGCTGCAGAACGCAAAGCGGCAACGACAGACTTCGAAGCGGCCACGACCTAACTCTGCAAACAGTGCTCAGAAGGACGTCGATTCAGCATCTGAATCCACTGAGACGGAAAATTTGCAAACGGATTTTGCCAAATTGTCTACCACCTAAATAGTATTCTTTGAGTGTTTTGTATTTGTAATTGTATATATTAGGTTTACATTGCTTATTAAAGGAATGGTGTTAGATAATGTTCGATTAACTGACAAAGCTTGCTTGGCAACACAAGTAGTCAACTGCAATCCTTGGAAGATTTCCCATGATACAAAAGTGATAAATATTTTGGTTAAAATCATACTTCAGGCTGAAGCGCTACATATGGTCTGATGCACACGCATCAGAGAATCAGTACGTAAATTTATTGTTTCAAAGTTGAATTCACAACATGCGCCAACAGTGCAACTATTTAATTACAATGTACTATAGTAACAAGTCGAGATCGTACCGAGCGGTTCAGGATTATATAGACCCAGCCATTCACAGAACAGTGCATTATGAAGAATAAATCAGTGATCATATCCAAATATTTTGTATAACTGAGAAAATGATAAAGCATCGAAGCGAATACTACAAAAATCATCCAAACTGCTCCAACCGAAAATTGGGTAAATAACTTAAATTCACGATCTCGCTGTTTTTCTTCCATTTTTGTCGCTTGGCTTGTTTGAATTGTTCCAGTAATGCTTTGGTGCATTTTGCGGTAATGTAAAAAAACCAAAACGTTAGATACTGTTGCAAACATGACAAATAATGTAGACACTCCCACATCAATTGTTTCAACTACAAACGTACGGTCGTCTGAGTTGCACTCCCACATTAACGCTGTTTTGTTGTAGTCAAAACGCAAGTAGCATTCACTGGCCAGAAACGAAGCCCCAAACACAGCACCAATACCAATTCCCATCAGACACATCCATATAGTCCGGTTCACGGTGAAAGTAATTTTATAAAGTTCCCTTTTACAGGCACAATAGTACCGATTTATTGCCAATGCCAGAAACATTGGCAACCCGGAATACCAACTAAGCATTAGAAAAAATGTTAACAAAGCGTCAAAGGTTTCATTTCCTAGGAAACCACCAGAAGCTGTAATGGCTGCATCAAGGCTGACTAAAATTAATAAATGTATACTATCTAGTATTGCCAGGACGGCAGCCAGAATGTAGTAAGAGTTTCGTCGGAACTCTCGTGTTGCAAAAACCACGAGAATAAATCCAGCTTGAACTAGTATACTGCACAAAGCAAATGCATTGGTTCCAACTGCAAATAATACGTCTCCTAACATTTGGGAATACAAAATTAATACATTTTACCTACTAATGTATGCAGGATAAAAACAGAACACAGAATACCGTTTAATAATAGGGCTTTGGCTAAAATGCGTTTTCATTGGCAGTGTTAGTTGTTCATCGTATTCGCCATAGAATCACAGAATAACAATCCGAGAGTTCAGCCTGACTGCAAATATGTAGGTCACTGGAAATAAACATGCAAAAAAATTTAAAAACAATTTTGCTCGGTTCCGATAAATGTAAGAAAGCATGCTATAAAAGCTCACTATAAATGTTAGCGATGAACTAAGAAGTAACTCTAAGTAGTGTTGAGATTGGCCGATAATTTCCATGGTTAGCTTGGCTTGGCCGGAGTTTGAAGTTGGCCGGCCAATTGTCCGTTGGCCGATGGCCGGCCAATGGCCGTTGTTGGCCGGCCCACGGCCAACGGCCAACTGGTTGGCAGTTGGCCGCTCGCTGGCCGTTCGCTGTTTCTTGGCCGTAAGCTATTGGCCGTTCTTTAGCTATTTGTCAACGTTGGCGAGCTGGAATTTACTATTTTTATTCGTCTACCGTGCTTAATTAGGCGTCAACTGAATTAAACTTTATTTCAATAGTACAATTTACAATTTACAATATTTGTAAAACAGTTTTTCCAAACATTTAGCTCCAACCCGCGATAACGTTTTTTTTAATTTTGCTGGAGGACCGCAATAAAGTGATGAGACGTTCACCGCCAGACAAATTTAAAAACACGTTGTTAGCACACTTAAAATTTGCATGCAATTGGCAAATTTAATTGTAAAATAACGCTAATAACGATAAAAATTGTCAACATCTAAGTGAAAATCCGTAGTACTGTATCTAATGTAACGTTTATACAGCAACATGTTTACGATATTATGCAGCAAAATTAAATTTTTCAACATAGTTAACGCACAAGATCAGTAAATTTGAGCTTGGCCAGCATTCGGCCATTGGCCAGCCAACGGCCAGCCAATTGGCCGTTGGCCGGCCAACGGCCAATGGCCGTCCAAGCCAACTGGCCGAGATTTTCTTGGCCAACGACCAATGGCTTGGCCGGCCATTGGCCGCACCGGCCAGTGCACAACACTAACTCTAAGTAACACTGAGATGAGATGATTTATTAAATAGCTTCTGGCATAACGAACATTAGAAGATTATAGTATTTTAAACTGTTACTAACGGGCTTCCCGTACAAATGATGGGCATTTTTGGTTGCTCAAGAATTCGAGTTTACTCCCAAACTATCATACTAGGCTCTGGTTTAAGATTTATTAAGCTCTATTGGATAAACACCAATCATTCTCGAACCTTCTTCCAGCGGATGTCCGCAGTGATAAAAACTAAAACGACTACGGTTAAAACTTAGTCGGTAACTTCCACTGAATTTTAGTCTTCCTTTTTGGAACTGAAGAGTAGTGATGTGGATCGGATCGGCAAAATCGATCCGATCCGGAGGCCGGATCGGATCGGATCGGATCGGTAGACCTGTTGGATCGGCCTGGATCGGATCGCTTGAGTCAGCCGGATCGGCGATCCGACTTGACACCCAACATTACATAAAATTAAACCGTACCCGACGCATATTTGTGACTGAACTTGACTTCTGTCACTGCACTGCTTGGTGCGTACGTTGCTAGTAAAATATTTCCCTTCTACCAACCAAACTTGATTTGGGTTTTGGCTCTCTCAAATTTAGCATTCAGTAAGTTTGTAACAACTTATTACAGCAACTTAGCACTTCTACAGACTATATAACTTTATGCAATGCATCTGGCAGCAAAGTGCAGAGTCAAGACCCGCTGTTACTATGCTGCTAGTAATGCAAAACTAATTAATTAATGAATTAATGCATAAATCTCTATGCTAACTGTTAGCATCTTGCTAACTGTTGTCAGAATTTCGGAGTGAAGTTTTATGGTTGAACTCTTTTTGGCTTTATTTCAAAACCCGTTCAAACTCTGTGATCATTCAAAATTTGTTTTCCGCAGTGTTTTTAAAGTTTTGGTCCGTTTTCGCGGACAGACCAAGCTTCAGAAATTCAAAAATGTCGAAAAAAAATTTTGATGGCGATCAAAAAATTACAACTTCAATTTCGGTGTCTGGTAGATCAAGTTAATAATTTTTTAATCCAAATTGAAATTAATTCTCAAAATTGTAGTTTTGTTTTAACTCAAATGTTTAATTTGTATTATCTTAAATTGGTAATGATAAATTTGTATTTTGGTAGGCAGACCGCGATCATCTGGCGCACTATTTTGAGTAATTTTACTTCTTTTGCTTAATCTATAAAATTTGTAGAATTACGCTTTCGAATTACGAATTTCGGAATAATAAAGAAATTTTAGTGAAACCATAGTGTGTAAGTTTTACACGGCAAAAACCGACTTTAAATCTAGTTCCACTTAGGTTTTTGAAGAAATCATTTCGGATCGCCGGATCGGATCGGATCGACCGATCCAGGGCCCGGATCGGATCGGATCGGATCGGATCGACAAATAATTTTGCTGGATCGGATCGGTTAAAATTTTAGCTGCCGATCCGATCCGATCCACAACACTACTGAAGAGCGCCGTATTTTCTCGTCTCAACCCCTGACCTTTACATAGAGCGTGACCCTTTTGCAGCACACATTAAAAAGTTTGAAGAAACCAATCCTACCAAAAACAAACATTCCAAACGATGCAAACTTCCGAAATTGCGCAAGCTACAAACAATCATCTACAAAAGCCGCAAACAGTCATGGCACCAAACAATCAAGCCAGCCATTGCAATGCCCGGACAAATCAAAGTTTCAAAAGCCGCTCTTATATTCCTACCTACCACTAACCTCGTTGGCTGCGATTAATCAGTAATCAGTGTTTTCTGCAACGGGGCCCTGAAAAAGAAGGATACACCATTCGCTTGGTCTAAAGAATGTGCAGAAGCATTCCAAAATGTCAAAAAACCAGCTGTCCGAAGTAGAATCTATGAGCATCTTTAAACGAAATGCTAACCTATAAATAACGACAGATCGGGGAGCACCTTGGAGGGGCATTATCGCAGATCAGGATGAACATGAAGTATGAATTGCGTTCGCCACACGCATGATGCAGTTACATGAGAGAATGCATCCACGTAACGGAGCTTGAAGCATATACTTGCTTCTGGGCCTGAGAATACTAGGAAAACTATTTGCAAAGGCTTATGCTCACTTGAAAACCAACAACGTGTCCTCAAGGCTCTGCACAGTCGCCTCGAAACTGTAAACAGCGAACATGGTCTACAGATGGTTTGTATGGATGGCTACTTTTAACAAGAGTTCATGATTTTCTCCTATATATTAGAAGAAGAGTAAGCCACTAGAGGGCTCCTCTTCTTGGCATTGCGTAATGGTGCTCCGACCACGATACGCGAATGTTCCCCCGTTTGGTGGGGGGGTGGTCGAAAGTGGTCCCCGTTTGGTGGGGGGGGGGGGGTAGTTGAAAGTGGTCCCCGTTTGGTGGGGCGGTAGTAAAACATGGTCCCCGTTTGGGGGGGGGGTCGCTGAAAGAGGTCCCCGTTTGGGGGGGGGGCGCAGAGATGGACGGATCCCGCGGAACGGGACGGGATGGGACGACAACCTTCGTCCCGCGGGATCCCGCGGGACCAAAATTTCTTATATTCACGTCTAAATTAGGGAATTTTTAAGAAAGCTAGATAACAGTTTTCAAAAGATTACAGTCACACTTCAAATTATTCGATAAAATTTAATTTTAAGGTGATATAAGTTTCATTTGCTGTGCTGGTTTGCGTATCTTTTCTTATTGAAAGTTTATTGTTTAATTTTGAGTATACGCAGGTATTGTAAATGATTGCGAAGTTGTATAAAGTGTTAATTATGTATAACCAGTCAAGGGTTTGATTTAAGACGGGACAAACCTAGAGACTTTTGATACTTGGCTTTATCTGCATTGCCTAGTTTAATCAGTTATAATTTGCAAACCAGCTAGTTCTAACAGATCTATACAATTTAATAATCATGGAACCGATGAGAACAAATACTATTCTGCTGCAGACCATATTGAACGAACCTCAAGTTGCAAAGATTATGAAGCGCAAGTTAAATTTTAAAACAGGCAAATCATGTATCAGCATCACGTTGAAATTATACTTAAAAGTTTTCGTTTTAAACCAAAAATTTCTGGGAAACAATCAGTGGAAAATTAAAAAAACCGGATCAAGGCCGGATCCAAGCTCTTGACCCAGTGACCCGATCCGAAAAGTGGCCTAAATTGACACGGTGACCCGGTTCCATCGCTTTTGTATTGCAGTAACTTTCTGATTCCGCAAAATTTGATTTTATTTGGCCAATTTGGCCAATATTTTGAAATCAACAATTGATATTGTTTGTTTGCAGATGATATAAACATTTCACATTTTCACATACACCAGCGTATTTGAATAATAAATTAAGTACTGACTTTGCATCTTCGCAAGGAACAAAAAATAGCGTAAAGTTTACATAACAAACTTATTTTAAATTTTCATACTAAATTAGTATTAATTACCATTAATTTTAGCTAATGAGAGAATTAAGAAGTTATGCGGGATTTTGCGGGACGGGCATTATCAAATTTGCGGGACTGCGGGATCCCGCGGGACGGGAAAAACAAATTAGTGCGGGACAGGACGGGACGGGACGAAAAATTTCGTCCCGCGTCCATCTCTGGGGGGGGGGCGCTTAAGCAGGCTAAGTTTTGCTCATTCTGATTGGCTGTTGGCGACCCCACCACCCAAACGGGGACCCCTTTTCGAATCGAACAAAAACTACCGTAATCCTCTGCACAACCCCCCCCACCCATCAAACGGAGGTTGGTTTCTGCAATCTGATTGGCTGTTGGCTACCCCCCCCCCCCACCAAACGGGGACCTCTTTTTGGCTACCCCCCCCCACCAAACAGAGGGGGGTATGCGATGTCGATTTGGTCGACCCCCCCAACGGGGGAATATTCGCGTACTGTGGGCGTAGCACCGTTACGCAATGCAGTGAAGAGAAGCCCTCTAGTGGCTTACTTTTGTTCTTAATAATAGTGAAATTATGCACTCTTGCTTTTAATGATTACAGCGTGGAATATTTCAAAGCCACGTTCCCCCTACTTACTAAAATTTAAATTTTCTTAATTTTCTATGTGAAATATCATTTGCTACAGTAAACTTTAGAAATCCGTCTTTGGTCGAAATTACTCGGCTTCGTCAGCTCTGTTGAATGACCGTTAAATTGTGCAAAACATCATATGATGTTCTGTTTCAATTTCTGATGCCATGAATACTAAAGAGAACATAAACATCAAATGATGTTTCACTAAATTCCTTGAAATGTGTACGAATTGGATTCAAAAGTACATATGATGATCATAACTTTCACTTTTGTCCATGGCTTTTGCACTGAAACAGCAAATGATGTTCATGAACTTTTGCTAATTTTGGTAAAAACATCATATGAAGTTTGCTTAGCCATAAAATCATAGCAATGTGCCAGGAGATAATCATTAGGTAATTTATGAAAGTAATTGAGGTAATTGAGGTAAGGTAATTGAGGTCCCTAAAACGTGTACACAGTCATTGGAAGCACTGCCGTGATTGTGAGCATTTAGATAACTACACTTCAAAACATCATTATGACGTTCGGTGCGCACAGCTAGCCATGGTCAAAAACATCATATGATGTTTAGTGCGGTGAACGTGTTAAACGAAGTTGCGGATGCTTTGACGGATGCCTTTTCCAACAACGAAAGCAGTTTGAAGCCTTAAGCAAGCTTTACTTATCTGACAACTTGAGGCCAGTAGTACTAAAGTCTGACCAAAAATTCTTGGAACCGAAATGTGAGCGGCTGTCCTGAGTTATCATTTGAAGGTAGCCTATATAATGTATATATTTTTCGAATCCTCAGGAACCCGAGATTTCGAAAATTCGAAAAAATTCGAAATTCCGGAATTCATTCACGGAAAATTTAAAATTTTTGGTTTTTCGCCCAATTTTTATCGCAATCAAAATTTGGTTCTCACAGTCGATTAGAGATGGTCCTGCTACACATTTTTGCTCTTAGAAGCTTTTCACGTAAATACACCCAATTTCCGGGCTATTCCGGGCTATTTCCCAATAGAACCAACTTGCAGAAATGAGCCCAGTTCTCGGAATTCACGAAAAACTTCGAAGCTAGAGTGAAATCCGAATTTGTGAATTCTGGGATTTAGGTGCATTTTGAGACATTGGTTCTATTACAAGATTTGTTCAGCTCATCAAGAGCTCTCGAACGATACCCATATTGTGGGTACTGGAGAAAATTTTTAAAATCCGGAAAATCCGGTTTTCGCGAATTCCGGGAATTGAGTGCATTTTCACGAGTTCGTTCTATAACAAAAGTTGTTCAGCCCGATAAGAGCTTTCGAATGATACCCATCTTGAGGGTATTGGAGAAAATTTTTAAAATCCGGTAATTTAGAAAACCCGGAATTCCGGGAATTGGATGCATTTTCGTGAAAAGCTTCTAAGAGCAAAAATGTGTAGCGGGACCAGCTCTATTCGACTGTGAGAACCAAATTTTGATTGCGATAAAAATTGGGCGAAAACCTAAAAATTTTAAATTTTCCGTGAATGAAATCCGGAATTTCGGAATTTTTCGGATTTTCGAAATCTCGGGTTCCTGAGGATTCGAAAAATATATACATTATATAGTCTACCTTCAAATGATAACTCAGGACAGCCGCTCACATTTCGGTTCCAAGAATTTTTGGTCAGACTTTAGTATATATAGACAGCATCAAGGAAGAAGTCAGTGTTCAGTTTAAAAACGCTGCTCTGTAGCGTTTGCAATGACTGGCAAAACAGCAATGACTGGAAAAAACAGCTCCAACTGGCTGCCTGGAGCACTTTCGTCCCATTAGTTCCAGCTATAAAGTGATCAATGCTGATGACTACTTCACTACCTCACATGTCGTCTTAGAAGTTATGCGAAGAAGAATCTTGTCAAAGGTGCACAAAGGGTCCTCAGGAAGACAGTGGCTGATAAACTTCAAGGAAAATATGGAAAGTTTGTCCGACACCGTATGGCATATCAAGCGAGTGACAAGATTTGTCACCACCCTCAAACATAAAACACCCCCTCCAAAAATGAAAACAAAAACTTCCATCAAGTATGAAGAAAGACGACTTGTCAAAATTAAAAAAAGCGGTAAAGGTTTCTCTGCTGCTGTGTCATTTTTTGTTGTGTGATTTTGGATGGAAAAATTTTGCTGAAAGGAAGAAATTTAGCATGTTCCCGAAAAAACATAGACAAACCGATATTCTAAAAATTTTTAACCTTCAAGGTTTTGCAGTTTTCAAAAATGTTCTTTTCATCATGATGATTCAGAAAATATACGATGCTATGGGCCTTTGATGAATATTAAATGATGTAAATCTTGTCTCAGTTATTCCCTCACCCCTCAAACTCTTAAAACGTGACCAATTGAGCTAAAATTTGGCATGGATATATTTTAGACCGAAACTTTCCTGTTGCGACTTTGATTAAGTGATGAACAGGGGATTTTCGGGGCCGCAGAACACGAATCTGAAGTCCATTTTATATTTAATAGTTCCTTTGCTTGTTATCAGGGTACATTCTAAGGTTACAGCTTTAGCTTGCACTGAGCTAACGAAAAGTTTAATCAAAAAGCCAACGTTTAATCGGTTCCCTTTGGCTCTTGCGAATCGAAAAAATTTTAATTTCGTTAAATGGAGAACTACTGCGATATTTGAACACACACTCATACCAAATTTAGATCAGTTGGCCAAGTTTTAAGAATTTTAGGGGTGGTGGAGCAATTGCGACAAGACCCTAATCACCTTTTCAATATATACACATGTGTGTGCCGGACTTTAGATTCATTTGAAATTCAACATTGACAAACCTGGAGGAAAGAATTGTATATTACTACCCCTGATCAGTGACAAGCTTAATGCCAACATATAGAACTCATGAATAATGAACGTTTAAGAAAAAGGAATATATGATTTTGTATAACGGGAGACAATACCGGCCAATAGCAGAGAGCATCGCCATTAGTCTGTCATTTTAAGGTATTGAAAATTGTCACAAAATTTTGTTTATATAGACCAGGAAGCAAGAAACTGAGTACGAAAGCTGATACGTCATATACATTTCTGGTATGTCGTTTTTTCATTATTATAATGGGTTTTTCAGATGAAATGTTAACATTAAACCAATATGTATTTAGTATAGCAGATGCAATATATGAAGATTAAATTACTCCCATTTTCAATTCGGAAGGGAAGGGTTACTAAACGTTTGCTCAAACATGTTCGACTTGCTCAGGTGTGGCGTAGCTCATGCGGTAACTGAAACAAATTGGGACCGAAAACTTTAGTTGTTCTTTAATTGGTTGAAATGGTTGCCAATGCAATGCATGGTTTACATTGAGGCATTTAGTGATCAGGTATGCTGTAATTAGCGTGCACGTGCGCGTTAACTACATTGCGAGTGAAACAATTAAAGGAGTTTTCTCAGAAGTGTTAGCACTTGATCTTAGTTTATTTTCCGTTTACCGCAATTACCACAGTAATTACTTAAAAAGTCCAGTTTTCCAATGCATGATAGCGGACATCTGGCATGATAGTAAAAACGATTAATTAATAAATTCAGTGCAATTTTCGAACTTTTCTGGTGTGCGAGCCTCAGACCGTGGAATAAAAATTCGCATAAAAATGCATATAAAATTTATTTATTAAAAAATTAACTAAATTCACAACATGCGCCAGCTGTGCAACTATTTAACTGCCATACAACTATAGCACGAAGTCGGGAGCGTACTGTTCGATTTAGGATTATATAGACCCAACCGTTCACAGAACAGTGCATTATGAAGAATAAATTAGTGATCATATCCAAATATTTTGTATAACTGATAAAGTGACAAAGCATCGATCCAAACACTACAAACAGCATCCAAATTGCTCCAACCGAAAATTGTGTAAATAACTTAAATTCACGTTCTCGCTGTTTTTCTTCCATTTTTGTCGGTTCGCTTGTTCGAATTGTTCCAGTAATGCATTGGTGCATTTTGCGGTAATGCAGAAAAACCAAAACGTTAGATACTGTTGTCAACAGGACTAATAATGTAGACACTCCCACATCAATTGTGTCAACCCAAAAAGCACGGCCGTCCTCTTTGCAGTACCACATTATTGTTGTTAAGTTGTAGTCAAAGTGCAAGTAACATTGACTGGCCAGAAAAGAAGCCCCAGATGCAGCACCAATAGCCGTTCCCATCAGACACATCCACATTGTCCTGATGACGGTAAATCTTGCCTTATAAAGTTCCCTTCTACAGGCGCAATAGTACCGGTTTATCGCCAACACCAGAAATATTGACAAGCTGGAGTACCAACTAGACATCAGAACAAATGTGAACAGAAAATCAAAGGTTTCATTCATCTGGAAACCACGAGAAGCTATGATAGTTACATCAAAGCTGATTGACATTAACAAATAAATGCTGTCAAATATTGCCAAAACAGAAGCCAAAATGTAGTATGAGTTTCGTCGAAAGTCCGTTGTTGCGAAGACTGTTACAATGAAACCGACCTGGACCAGAAGGCTGCACAAAGCAAATCCGTCGGCTGCAATTGCAAGCAAAGCTTCTCCTATCATTTTGAAGAAACAAAGTTATTAAACGAGAGGTGTATAAAAACCAGGATAGCAGAATGCCAACCTATCTGTTCGTTGAAGCTGTACTGTTTTCTGAGCTGACAGTGTTAAGTTTTCACCACAACGTCATAACCATCACGATAATAATAATCCAAGAGTCCTGTCTGATTTCAAATGTCCAAACACTGTTAACAAGCAAAACGATGCAAAACTACCAGAATGTTTTGTCAAAAATAATTTTGCCCGAAGTATGCGAGCAAAAACTTTATTTCTACCAACAAAATTCTCCAATTCGTGAACAAAAGAGTTACACAACACCGAAAAAGACTGCCAAGGTTGTACTGTATTAGGGTTTTGAAATGTCAAAATCTTTTGATTTTTGCCGCATTTCAAAAGCTTAATGTCTCTCTTAAGGTGGTGGTACTCCTCTTGTGCAGTGCTTTTGTGGTGATTTTTAAAACGCCATAACTTTCCCAATTTTTGGGAATATCGTGTTTGTCTATGTTTTTTCGGGAACATGCTAAATTTCTTCCTTTCAGCAAATTTTTTTCCATCAAAAATCACACAACAAAAAATGACACAGCAGCAGAGAAACCTTTGCCGCTTTTTTTAATTTTGACAAGTCGTCTTTCTTCATACTTGATGGAAGTTTTTGTTTTCATTTTTGGAGGGGGTGTTTTATGTTTGAGGGTGAGCGTGATGTTATCACTCGCTTGATATGCCATACGATTGTCGGACAAACTTTCCATATTTTCCTTGAAGTTTATCAGCCACTGTCTTCTGAGGACCCTTTGTGCACCTTTGACAAGATTCTTCTTCGCATAACTTCTAAGACGACATGTGAGAGTAGTGAAGTAGTCATCGGCATTGATCACTTTATAACAGAACTAATGGGACGAAGGGTGAGCAGCAGTTAGACTGTTTTCAGTCATTGCTGTTTTGCCAGTCATTGCAAACGCTACAGAGCAGCGTTTTTAAACTGAACACTGACTTCCTTGATGCTGTCTATATATACTAAAGTCTGACCAAAAATTTCTTGGAACCGAAATGTGAGCGGCTGTCACAAGGTTATCATTTTGAAGGTAGACTATATAATGTATGTTTTTCAGATATCAGGTACCCGAGATTTCGAAAATCCGAAAATTCCGAAATTTCCGGATTTCATTTCACGGAAATTTGACATAGTTTCCCTTCAATTTTATCGCGTCAAAATTTGATTCTCACAATCGAATAGAGCTGGTCCCGCTACACATTTTTGCTCTTGAAGCTTTTCGAAAATGCATCCAATTCCCGGAATTCCGAGTTTCTAAATTACCGGATTTTAAAAATTTTCTCAATACCCTCAAGATGCGGTATCATTAAAACTATCGGGCTGAACAACTTTTGTTATAGAACGAACTCGTGAAAATGCACTCAATTCCGGAATTCGCGAAAACCGGATTTTCCGGATTTTAAAAATTTCTCAGTACCCACAATATGATGTCGTTCGAAATATTGATGAGCTGAACAATCTTGTAATAGAACCAATGTCTCAAAATGCACCTAAACCAGAATTCACAAATTCGGATTTCACTCTAAACATAAGTTTTCGTGAATTCCGAAACTGGGCTCATTTTCGCGAGTTGGTTCTATTGGGAAATAGCCCGGAATAGCCCGGAAATTGGGTGTATTTACGTGAAAAGCTACAAGAGCAAAAATGTGTAGCAGGACCATCTCTAATCGACTGTGAGAACCAAATTTTGATTGCGATAAAATTGGGCGAAAAACCAAAAATTTTCGATTTTCCGTGGATGGAATTCGGAATTT
>JASAND010014702.1:0-21913 GCA_030248195.1 Trissonchulus latispiculum
TTTGGTAGGTAAATACTGAGCTCCTAGGTTAGTTTAGTGCTATTTCTGAGGTGAGCGGGTGTCACCCACTCACTAGGGCTATTTATTTGGCGAGGCTTCCCCGGCCGGCTCCTGCGCGGTTGGTGTGTTATTCACTTGTGCCACGGTCTCCTCGCTTGAGTTGCTCTCGCGGGGTAACGGTACTTTTGTGTTAGGTTAGTTTCACTCTGGTGCCGCTACATTATGAAAGAGTTTGCAGGCAAAATTTATAATTTTAGATTGAAACTAAGCTAAAATAAGGCTATGCTTTTTTATAGTTAACATTGCTATAGAAGTATTGGAATACAATAGAAAACCATATTGGTCAACACTTTATTGCTGTAGTTTATCAAAATTGTCTCACGTTTAATACGTAGTTTGTCCTGCCCCCTCCCTTTCCTTCTCGTTTCTAATTGAGTGTAAAGGGCATTCCCTTTCGCATTTACAAAAGACCAATTAAAGTGTGGCGAAGTGTCTCACTACCCCATTGGTTGACGGCTCAATTCCAGATGAAACAACTTGATGGAACTTTCAAAACAAGTTCCTTTAGCATTCTAACACTCTCCGCACAATTCCACTTCAAAAATTTGACATTTGCGTTCAGGACAATTTTTACCAGTTTTAGAAATTGGACAGCAGTTGCACAGTTATATATAGGTATATTCATTTGACAGATCTCGTTGTGCTCTATATTTTTGCGTTTTTAAGCTATTTTCTTGCTTTGCGCTATCGTGAGATAGAGACAGTCTTCCTATTTTGCCCTCCGAAAGCTATCATTTTTCCAGAAATCAAATATTGCATTACTTGTTAAGCGACGCAAGCCGTCTCAAACTTTGCAAAAGCCAAAATTAGTTTCATTGTTTTCCTAAAAAAATATTAAGCTACGTTTTGATAGAAATGAATTCTTAACTCCAAAGTAATAAATGAGTAATAATGGTTCACAGTTAATGACTCCAAAAGGAATCACCACCTTAAAAATTCTTAGAAATATTGTCAATTTCGTTTGGAAATAAAAATTAATAATTGAATCCAGCATTTCTTGCTGTCAGATTGCATAAGTAGGCAAGTAGAATTTAGTCTGCTCTAAACACCATTGGAACGGCCAATATTTCATTTCGTGTTCAGACTGTTTTACGAGTCCAGCAGATATTACCAGTATCAATCAGTTACTAGGAAAACCACTACTTGTGTATTTCGGTATATTTTAAGACTCTAGTATATATTTTTGGTGACCGGAGTATTTTAGGAATCCAGGAGATATTACTGGCAAAACCAGAAGAAATTACTGGAAAATCCTGTATTTTTGGTGATCGGGAAATTTCTGGAGTTCAGTAGATAATTACTGGAGAAACCAGTAGAAATTACTGGAAAATCCAGTATTTTTGGTGCTCGGTGTATTTCAGGAGTCCAGTAAGTAGATATATTATTACCAAGAGTTTATAATACCAAGAGTAAGACACTCAGCTCTTCCTAATAGAATAAGCTTTCGAGATGCTCGAAACATTAAGGCCGAAATCTCGGGGGGGGGGGGGCTTCTCAGCTTGTAAGTATACAAAGCTGACATTTTCTAAAAACGGGCGTTTTCGACAAATTAAATACTATAACTTGAGCTAGGAAAATTGTACAGTAATAATTTTTATATCATTATGTTGCGTAGAACAAGATCTTTTTATCGATATAAAAATTATGTAGCTCGGTTCAGGTAATCTCTTACAAATCTGGCAACAAAACAGCCTTTCCCCGAAAATTCTAGGAATTTCAACATTTCTTCAAAATGCCTTACGTTGTTGCCGGATTTGTAAGAGATTACCTAAACATGTACTCTTGCCTAAACTGAACTATATAATTCTTATATCGTTAAAAAGATATTGTTCTACGCAACATAATGATATAAAAATTATTACTGTACAATTTTCCTAGCTCAAGTTATAGTATTTAATTTGTCGAAAACGCCCGTTTTTAGAAAATGTCAGCGTTGTATGCTTGCACACTGAGAAGCCCCCCCCGAGATTTCGGCCTTAATGTTTCGAGCATCTCGCAAGCTTATTCTATTAGGAAGAGCTGAGTGTCTTACTCTTGGTATTATAAACTCTTGATATTACTGGAAAAAGAAACCAGTAGAAATTACTGGAAACTCCAGTATTTTTGGTGCTCGGGGTATTTCAGGAGTCCAGTAGATATTACTGGGAAAAGTAGTAAAAACTACTGGAAAATCCAGTATTTTTGTGTTTCGACACATTGTAGGAGTTTGGTGCAATTTAATACTGGATCCAGTACAAATTACTAGAAAATCCAGTAAGTTGAACAACCCAAATCCAGTAAATATTGCTAAAATATTTAGTAGAAACTACTGGAGAAACCAGTAATTTCTTACTAAGACATTTCCAGTACTTACTACCTCCAGTACTTATCACTCCACCATCCAGTCAAATCTACTAGTCTTTAGTATTTCTGAGCTACTGGAGTTATTCCAGTAGAAACTACTAAAGTATTTCTAAGAATGCATAGCTTCCTGATAGAGGTTATATCTTTTCAACAAAGTAATCCATGGAGACACGCTGAAGCTTTGGATAGGAATGTATAGCACCCGAACCGATAGTACTGACAGTATGACGTCCCAGTAGTAATCCATGACGAAACACAAAATTTCGAGAGGAGAGTATGCCCAGTGCAGTCAAGATTAATTTTTCTTTCTTCGCCTAAAAGGGAAAAAAGAAAAATTAAAGAAGGTAACAAAGTTGTACACCACCACAGTCTAGTTTAAGAAGTGGACAAGATTTTCAGTGTCCACGTCCACGTTTGTCCACGCAGGTCTTGTCCACGTCCGCCCGCACATGCCCGCATGTCCACGCTTTTAAATTTTGTCCCAGTGCCTGCATTTCAAAACAAATTTTTTAGTAATCCAGTTTTAATTCTATATTAGAGCCAGGATATTTTAGAATTACACTTTGCCTTTTAGTGTGCTTTTAAGCTGGTGTTTTCTCTTGAAATTTACTTGTTTCCAGTATAAAAACACGTTTTCATGGGTGTTATAGGTAGCATTTACCATATGTAGTACATTGTTTCGTCTGTTCCGGAGAAAGAAACAACATGTATTGCTTTTCTCTTCGCACACAATGATATTTCATTAAAATTACTTAAATTAACGTCTTCCGAAAATGTTCAAAATTTTAAAATGCTAAAAATTTAGGGTTTTTAAGTTTTTTGTAGTTTTAAGAAGTGCGGAAAACAATAAAAACACAAAAGTTAGATTTTCAATAAAACTTGAGAGGTTTTTTGAGATGAGTGGCAGGTGTCCGGAATTTCGAATTGGAATTTCCCCCATTCCTCCCCTGCAATAATAAAAGAAAATCCCTGTAATAAATTGGCTTTCATACTTTTAATTTTTGTTATTTAAATGTCAATAAAATTTAAACAACTTTCGTTGCAAAACAACAACGATAACAAGAAAATAATTTTTGATCATGGATTTCTCGAAGTGTGGCAAAGTTTAAGAAAAGCGACCAGTTCAGGCTTCAAAAGAAACGTCTTCCCGAGGTCTTTTTTTCTGAATTCGTTTAATGATTAAGTAAGCTCAAGATTTTGAGAGAAATGTAAATTTTTGTCTGATTTTCGTCAAATTTTCAAGTTTGGACGCTTTTTTCTCTTGAACAAAATTACAAAAAGCGAAACCATGAAACAGCCCTCTGTAATTGTCTCAAAATGCGTGTGCAAAGCCGTTTTGTAATTGATCGTATGAGTTGAGAGAAATCTGTGTTCAAAACAATCTGGTTGCGACTTTCAAAATTTCACATTTTCGTTGCTGTCCTGTAGAGAGAGATGCCGCAGAGAGCTCTCCATTTGGACATAACATGTCCTTTAGGACACAAATACAATACTTGATCGACGGACCAGCGCGGTTGAAGCTGTCGAAATCTTGCAATATTTGATTTTTTGAAAACTGGCTAGTTTTGGAACTGGAAATTCAATTTTCGCTGTTCAATCTCTTAAATTGTAAGGAACCGAAAAATACTCTCAAGACTCAAGAGCAAAGTTAGGTCTTGGTGAGAGGATTTGAATGGCTATATGTTTGGCCGTATGGCGGATTTAATCTAATTTCTCTAAAACGCAAATGTTCCACCGCGACTTTTCTAAAATGTTTTATAGGCTAAACGGTGTGATTGTAGCGAATTTAAATAAATTTCGACGACAATTGCACTTTTAATGCTCAAAAACGCCCACGCGAACCCGAACCAGCTCCTTAAGCATTGTACCTAATTTTGTGATAGAAAATGTTCATTATGGTTCCTTTTCCCAGCAAACATCAAATAATATAGTATCACACCAACGCCTGCAGGTGTATAGTATTAAAGCGATTTAAAAAAGAAATGATGTCAGCAAAGCTAAAAAGTCACGATGCCAGCACAATAAAACATAACAATGGAAAACTAAAAATAGCCAATATAAAAACGATTATATAAAGCTAGGTTGAATTTTAACGTTTTTTATAAAAACGGGTGACGAAAATTTTGTCCACATTTGTCCACGTGGGCCACGGGCAGAGTTTTCGGCCTGTTCCCATTATTTTTGCGAGATTTTACTAAAGAAAAATGACTCAAATGTTTACCTTGAAAGATTTTTGTGCTTCTTAATATATTTCTTACACATGAACACTTCTTTTCAGGAATTAGTTTCAACATTTTCATTTCGTAAAAGTTATACTGTGTATTCTGTTTAAATTGGATAGTAGATTAATGTTAAATAAATGCTGGATATCCTTCAAATTTTAGCGTTATCTGTACAATCAGTATGCTTATGCTCATTGCTTGATTCGTGAGAAGATACTCAAAAATTATCATTTCAGATGTTGTCCAGCACAACCCTGTGGTTAAAAACATTCGTAACAAACACTTCAAACTGTTAAAATTTGGAAAACGCAATTTAAACTGTTTGTAAACGTTGATGCTCAAAATTTATGCCAAATCTCTCAATTCACTGACGCAATTTTTGCGATTACTACAACATAGAAACTTCAAACTGAATTTCAATAAATTTGGAATAAATTTGGCACTGAGCACGAATCCGAAATCCGTTTTTCGACAAAGCTTTTGGTTAGCTCAGGATAAGCTTACATCTTAATCTTATAACTTTAGCTTATTTTAAGCTAACGAAAGGCTTTATCGAAAAACGAATTTCGGATTCGTGCTCAGCACCTCTGAAAACCCCTGTATGCACGTTTTCAGCAAAAATTTTTCGGTTCCCCTTGGTCCCCCCTTACCAAAATAAAATTTAAAAATTTTTTAAAATTTTAAAATTTTTGAATTCATCAGCCTCTAGTATGCACCCATACAAAATTTCATAGTTATTGGTCAAAAAATCAAGAGTTATGGCTGGGGGGGGGGTAATTGCGCAAGAGACTCTCTGCGTCTGCTTTTTATACCCGAGTCTGCGAGTCTGCGTCTGCATTTTATACTGGCCCAAAGACTGGATGGACTGTAAAAATGTTTTGTTTTTTGGACACATATGGGGTACATTATACCCGCAAATGAGCGAAATCGGTGACTATAAATTTGGTACCCGGCTCCTCTCCGATTTCCGAAGTACCAAAATCTAGTCCCCTCGGCTCAACTCTCGTATAAGCTGAAAACTGTTTGCACAATAGTTGAATTCAGCAGAAAGTGAAAACCCTTTCATTGCATGTTATCTTTCATTTCAGCTTCAGCCAGTTTCATGATTTTATGCGTTTCAGCACAATCGAAGACACCTTATTCGGTTCTCCTTAGTCCCCTTTTGGCAGTGGCTTATCCAAGGAGATCCGGATCTAAGGGGTTTTTGGTTATTAGTGCTGTTTTAGTGCAAATTTGGCCATTTATTAAACGGAAAAAATCTAGGTGCGGACCAGAGTTGGACGCGGGCCGAAATTTGCGGCCCACACCCGCCCCGCAGCCCGCACTCAAATTTTCGGCCCGCACAGGTCCGGCCCGCGGCCCGCATCTACAATTTTCCGCCTGCAAAGGCCCGCACAATAAATGCGATTATTTTATGTTATGATGAATACTATTTAATGTGTATAAAAAGTTGCATTTTTAGTTACAAGTTTTAGTTGCCACAATTGTGAATATTTTGCTATCAAAAGACTCTCCGTACTTTTACAGAAATGCTTCGCAATTTAATCTAATTTAATCAACATGTCATTTAGTTATTTCTCTAAATCTGTAACCTGCTAGAAACTTTGCTGCCGACTGAGAAGCTAACTTGGACGGGGGAAAAGCTCACATGCACGAACGAACACTTCAATAGAGCATTTTGCACTTATTTCTTACGATAAGCTGAGAAATTTGGAAATTGAGGCGCCTTCTGATTTGAAGGCCTCTTCCAGACAACAGGGAAGCAACCTGTTGCCTGCCTGAATATTCAAATAATTAGTTTCGAACTTAATTAATGGTTATGATAGTTTATTTAACAATACACAAAATTTGCACATTTTTAAGTCGTTGTTAGGGATGCACTGGGGCCTGGCTCTGACCCCGGCCCCGGCACCGGTGCATCTCTAGTCGTGGTCATTGTAAAATGTAGAATTAGTAGTTATTTCGGGTCTTGTCTCTATTACCCCCATCACTCAAAATTCTTAAAACGTACACAATCGAGCGAAAATTTGGCTCCGAAATCCGATTTTGCAAAATTCGATTTTTGCGATTCGCAAGGCCGGGGGGGGGAACCAAAGGAAACCGAAAGTTTTTTGTCCAAAATTTTGTTGAATATTTGCATGCAGAGGGCTCCTGGATGGTAGAACACGAACCTGAAGTCCATTTTTCGTTTCTAGTATTTGTTATAGTTCGGTCTAAGGTAAAGCTGTAAGCTTAAGATGTAAGCTTGCATTGAGCTAGCAAAACGCTGAATAGAAAAACCGACACCATATTCGTGTTCTGCAATCCAGAAAAATTTCATATTCAACTTTTCAGCAAAATCAAAGACAAAAATGTTTCAGTAGCCCCCTAATCGAAAAAACTAATTTTGCGAAATCTACAAATTTTGCAATGTTTAAACTCAGTGTGCTCGAAAACATGCGCATTCCAAATTTTAGCTCAATTGGCCAAGCTTTAAGAATTTTTGGCGCAACTTTTTAACGGAAAGTGGTACAAGGATGAAACTTGGCAAATATACTAAATTCGACACGTACAATTTTTTGCGCACATGATCTGCGCAGGAATCTGCGCAGCCTTGTTTTACGCGGTCATTCGACCATTTTCACTCATATTATAGGGGTCGCTATAGCGACCCCTATGATTAATGTGGTCGTGTTTGACAAATGTTGGCGCAAAATCCGACTAAATTAAGGCTGGGGAGGAATTGTTACTTCATCCGAAAATATATATACACTACATTCACGATTAAAATGTGAGCGCGATATTATGTCAACAGGGACTTCTTCAAATTCCTGAAAATTTCAGGAATTCACTCAGCCCCTAACATTTTTGGGGAAATGGTGAAGTTCATCAGGGGCGGATCCAGGGGGGGGAGGGCGACCGCCTCCCCCGTCCCCGTCACGATTGGAAGGTAGGAAAAATTAAGGAGAACAAGCAAATTGGCATGAATGGGTTGCCGCTGTGATTTTTCCTCTTATCACGGGACATATCTCAAGCTACGTATATTTAGGAACGTTGGCTCTATTTCAATTTAGTATCCACTCAACGAGAGCTTTCGAATGATAGCAATATTAGCCCGATCGGAGAAGTTTCAATTTTGAGCCATTTTGGCCGTTTTGTCCATTTTTGACCATTTTCGGCCTCACAACTCAAATGGGTGCATTTTCAGGCCTTGATCCTATTACAATTTTTCATTACTCACCGAGAGCTTTCGAATGATACCAAAATTAGCTCATTTGGACAACTTTTTGATTTTACTCATGTATACTCAGGGGGTGCTCCTGGAGTAGTGCTCGGAACGGTTCCACTGGAACCGGTAGAACCGGAACCGAAACCGGAACCGGAACCGGAACCGGAAGGATTTTTGGAACCGGAACCGGAACCGGAACCGGTAGCATTTGGAACCGGACCGGTTCCAGTGTAATTTGTCTCAGATAATTTGAAAAATATAACCAAAAATTCAGTTTTCAGCCTGCAAATTTTCTATATTTCTCTAGCCTTTAAATGTGAACTTTTTGTCGGGAAATTCTGAAAATTTCTCTATCCTTTGAATGCGGTTTCCTGGAAGTTTACTCCAAGAAGTAAGAGTATAACTTTTTCTTGTAGGTACATTCATATGTTGGTAAGTTACGCAATTACCTTTGAGCTGATTTTTGGAGTCATCAACTTTGAAACATTAATACTAATTGTCTACTTCTAGTTAAAAAACCATCTTTACATCAAAATATAGCTTACGATAGTCTTTTTCTAATAGATACCTGGAAACTAACCTTGATTAGAAAGTTTTCACTCAATATTAGAATTGGTGATATAGATTTCCGCATAATCTCGCAGTGGAGACAACGATTACGAGAACTTGGCCGAAAACTGACTTCAGATTTGTTTTCAGCAAACTCTGAAACTTCCTGTACTACATATACAACGTTTCAGGAAAATCGTAGAAAAAACTTTGGTTTGTTCCTCTTAGACTGTTGTGTACCCCTTGGAAGCTTAAAATTTTAAAATTTTCCTGCAGATTGGCCAATATTTTGTTGAAATGCATCTGTGCTAAATTTCAGCAAATTCGTTTGCAAACTGGAAGTTACACAGAGGGATTCGTCCACTTTCCTAATACCGGCAGCCTGCATTGGAGATGAAATAAAATGTTCATTAATGAATGAAACCGATGATTAATAATTAATGAAATGAATAAATATCTTCATTTCTAGTCCTATAGTCATTTTGTTTAAAATTTTTCAAACGTTTGGAAGTTTCTTTTTCAAAATTCTCAAATGGTGAAACGTTGGAAAGGATTGCGAAACGAAATTTTATTATTTTAACACTTTTCACGCAAGTATGCAGAGTCACTTTTAACTCTTCCAGTTTTAACTCTTTTAATTTTTTTAGCGAACGCACAGAGTTAATTTTAACTCTGCCAGCTTTAACTCTTTTAACCTTTATTTTTAACCCTGCAGTTAAGATTTAAAAACAGGAAGAGTAAAATTTAACAATGCGCATTCATGGAAAAGGTTAAAAACTTCCTCTCATCTATTCTATTCTTCCCATTCGCGAAAAGGACCTTAGTACACAGTAGAGTCGCAAAAGTGGTCATTTTTACTGGAATCAGGGCGCCAAAATAAAAACGAACATTTTTAAAAAGCATTGAGCTATTTCTAATGGTTAAGTTAGTATATAAGCCAGAACGGTTGCCAGTTTAATGAAATTAGTTTATTCAAAATGAAGTACAAGACAATTTTGGTTTATTTAAACTTCTTCTATTGCACATTTTACCACCTCAAATTTGCTATTTGCCAACATCAATTAGATATTAGATAAAGTTTATTGCGAAAACTGGAGATTTCACCGAAAACTAATTCTGCAGTTTTGAGACTGCATGTAAAGATCGAAGGTTTATGATTGAATAGTGTATCAGAAATTTCACAAGTCGCATATAATGAGGTGAATTGTGAATATACTAGTTGTAAGCATTAAATTGTATGTAGATCTTTTTCCAATTCCAAACATCGACAAAATTATATATAGGGTTTCAAAAGCACGGCATAGATAAATAGACACCACCACCTTAAAATTAGTTTTGATGTTATTTACATTTATGATTTGTGCTGTGCAGCGCATTTATTTTGCGAATGCAGATTATATAATCTTTTCAATGAATTTAAGCTTAATATACTAGTCTTAACCTTATGTCTGTCTTATTGAAGAAACACTTGTTCACTTTTTCGAAATTTTTAATTTTTTCGCTTTTTAGAGCTAGCAATATCCCGCCAATCGCGAAAAATTAGATTCCAGGCACAGGTGGACAAGGGGGGGAAAGGGGGGGGGGGAAATTTCCCCCCCTCGGCGAAGTCGTCCACAAGGGGTCGCAAAATTGCTCCCACAAGGGGTAAGAAAATTGGCTACAAGGGGTAAGAAAATTGCCCAAAAAATAGGTTTTACGACTAAAATTTCCAAAAATTTTCCGGCTTCGCCGGAATTTTTCACTTAAAATCACTATTTTTTGCGAAAAAACGTCCGAAAAAAGCGCGTTTTTGTTAAAAACAGCTGTTTTTTGTTAAAAATGGCAAAAATCGCTTAGAAATCGCCTTAAAAAGTACCCCTAAGAAAAATCGCTCTCACAAGGGGTACCCAAATCTGCTTCCACAAGGGTCAATGAAATTTGGCCTCCCGTTCAGGTATGATTCCAGGTATCTGTAATATATCTTGCTAAACCTGCCGCTGCTTTAATGTAAAAAACACGAATATTTTTAACCCGAAAGATAGAGGATTGTGAGAAATTAACAAAATTCTTGGTCAATTGTCAAACAAAATAAATATGAGAACCAGCTAATTAGTGCCTGTGGCATGCCGTGAATGCTTAAATCCTATACGGTTGAACAAAATATTACCATGGTACACAGGAATGAGTTTAGGATTCAAACGTTTTACATATTCATTCCACTTTTTGACACATTTTAACACTATTAAACACAGGAGTAAAAATTAATTACGTTTTACACGTAAATTAATAACCTTAAGCATATTACAACGTTGGGTCATAATGTTTTGATCCAATTTATATATATAAAAAATTAAAAAATTTTAATTATAAGCGTTTTATAAAAATCTCAATTGGAACCGGAACCGGTAGCTAGAACCGGAACCGGAACCGGAACCGGAACCGGTGCTCTGGAACCGGAACCGGAACCGGTCCGAGCACTAAACTATCCTGGAGCACCTCTGCTCCTCCCCGCGCTTCCGGGAGCAGTTCAGGTCCATATGCATCTCCTCTAAAAATTTCAGCCCGATCGGCCCACCCAATCTCAAGATCGACGGGGGAACAAGAATCCGGAGAATAATAAGAGCTTTCGCGAGGCCCCACAAAGGAGACATTTACAGTAAACTGTAAATGTAGGAAGCTTAACTCGGAGAGCCACCCCCTGTACATTTTAGTTTGTACGGGTAAGCTGAGCGGTACCATGACAGTGCTGAACAGGAGTCTAAATTCCGTCAACGATTCAGTTCAGACCGCATGGCAGACCTCCTTTAACGCTCGGTCCCCTACGTGGTTGCCGGTCACCGGATAGCGGGTCGGCTTACCTGATTAGAATACGTTTGTTTTACCATCCTTTAAGAAGATTCCAATGATCCCCGAAGTCCACAGATTTGAGAAAAATCCATGTCTGGCTCTTTCCATTATCTTTTTCTTTGTTTTACCCTTCTTAAAATCCTCCCTAAGCAAGAGGTCGCCACACAACACAAAACCATTAAAACATTTATACCCCCTGTCTTTAGTATACAATATATATACATAATCGATGACAGTTTACTGCTCCTGTCTGTAGCGACCTATTGCTTAGTAAGGCTAATCAGTGCAACGGCTTCGGTGCGGTCTGCCTATCTGGGCGTGAAACTACCTTGGGAGAGGAAAGGCCCTATTGTCCACGACGGACAGTGTCCGCTGCCCCTTTTATGCCGACATAGTGAACGTATTTATGAACATATTTTTTAGCATTTGGAGGTTGAAGTGTTCATTTCCAGAAGAGAATTGTTTTGAGCCTGTCGCATAAAAGCAGCAATGGCATCGCAGTAGCCATCGCGCCCGATAGCTGAGGGCCGCCAGCCACGGATAATAAATAACGGACATACCCAATACAAAGGGTTGCCTTGTGATAAAGCGGCAACCCAAAACTAAAAAAGGCAAAAAACCAATAAATTTTGTACTTTTTAACTTCATATTCATTGCTTTTATGAAGAAAAAGCTTGAAATGCATCCAATTTTTTGGAGAAAATTGCCATTTTTGCCTAAAAATTTGTATATAGTATATATATATTTTGAAGATTTTTCTCGGTTCTTGAATGAAAATGAAAAGAATAAAGTTCCGAAGACCGATTTTATTGCAAAAACAAAAATTTTCGTCAACTTCTTCCGGGGGACTCAGCCCACCAGACCCCCTGGGCTTTTTCTAGGCGAAAAAAGTGGGGGTGGGGAGAGTGGGGGGGGAGCCCCCCCACTAGTGGGGGGAATCTAAAGTGGTCTAAAATCGCTAAAAATGCAGTAAAAATAGCCTGTTTTCTACATATACTGCTATAACTATGCTTAAAAGTGCTTAAAAATTGAGTTTGAGTAGCAAAATAGACGATTTTTGACCAAAAAATTCCGGCGGAGCCGGAAAAATTTTGACCAAAGATCCTTAAAATTTGGCATTTTCTGGGCACCTTATACTGAGTGGGGGGGACCCCAAAAAGCGGGCGGGGCGCCCCCCACCCCCCCCCCCCACTAAAAAAAGCCCAGGCCCCCCCCCCGGTGCAAACAATTTTTCCACCACCCTCGTCACCAAATCCTGGATCCGCCACTGAAGTTCGTGTTAGAAAATGGTAATTTCTGGTAAAACGAACAAAAGTGCCCCTTGGTAGAACTCGCCATTAGCACAATCCAGAACAACATTGATTAATTTGTGTAAATTTCTAACTAAAGTGGAAAGACTTACCAAAAACGGTGGCGAGAAGATATTTGAAACCAAACCACGAAGGGCATAATAAATTAAATATATAAAGGAAATGGTCAAAAGCCAGTTGACAACTCATGGTATTCAAAACAAATACAAGAAGACCAAAAAGAGTCAACTGAATTCGAACATAAAATTGGACACGAGAATAGGATAGGAATAGAATAAGCGAAACCTGAAAATACAAAACCATTGGATATAAATATATCCCTATTACTTTCTCGTAATATTAACTTAAAAGTTAATCCGTTAAAACCAGAAGAGGAGAGGTGAAGTCCGCAATCCGCGCAATAAATTCAACTCTGATGACGAGGAGGCTGATTCTGACCGTATTTTGGAGCACTAGGAATTCTGCATGATTTAAGGTGGTGGTATCCTTTTGTGCACATGGTCCAGAAAATCCATCAAACGTAAACTGACATCAAATTCTGCAACTCTGCACTGAGTTTTCTCAGACGTTTTAGTTCAAACGAAAAACTGTCCTTCTCAAATAGTGCGAATTTCATCCTGCCAAAGATTACGAAAATTCATTAGGTAAGTGGAAAGACTTACCAAAACGGTGACGAGAACAAAACAAAATAGTAGCAGTTTTGCAAAAATCGTTTTTCGCCTAAATCTCTAGCTTAACGCATTAAATTAAATTAAAGGCCTTGATGAAATGTGCAATTAAACGGAATATCTATCGTGTATATACATACACCAAGATAGTCGTTTGGGATTGGCAGTAATGTTTTAGAACGGCCGGGTTTCACCGGCCGGCGGCCGGCCGCCGAAAATTGTCACCGGCCGCGGCTAGCCAGACATATTTTTCAGTGTTTGAAGGCAATCGGAGCTAGAAAGTTGCAAAATATTTATATTATGCATTACAAAGGCAATGGATTCGGTTTTTACTTTATATATTTGGAAAAAAGTTCACATTCAGTCTTGGATTTGCTTTGTAAACATTTGCTGTTTTGCTCAAATTGCTGTTAACTATAAATATTTGTGTTAAGCAGGCGGCCAGCCGGCTTCTCGGCCGTTCTAAAACACTAATTGGCAGTAATTTTCAATAACCTGATTTCCTGGAAAACGGGCATTTTAAATCTACGAAATCGTTTCTGGCTTATACAGACTTAACCATTAGAAATAGCTCAAAGTTTGTATAAGCAAAAGTGATCATTTCGGTGATCTGTTTTCAACCACAACAAACTCGGTGTCTCTAGTCTTCTCAGAAAATAATGGGAAACCCAAGAATTTATCATCTTTTCACCTAAAATTCTAGGATTGGTGCCACAATGTTAAAAAGCAAAAAATAAAATATATTTGGAAAGTTTTATCCATTTTAGTAAAGAATTGCATAGGTTCAACTTTACACAAAACGATACCAGCACCTAAGGTGGAAATTCTTTGTAACAACTTCTTGTTGGAACAATTATAACTCATTCCGAAATACTAAAATTGACCAAAAATACGAGTAGGGAAAGAAGGAAACAGCGGAATATGTCAATTATGGTAGATTAATCTAATTTTTAGGCGAAATGGCGGCTCCAGGATGTCGTGATGAGGGCCGGTCTCTCTGGGGAAATTTTATACGGGAGGACTGGGGGTTAGTTGAAGAAAGATCAACCTTTTCAAGATGTATATAGTTATTCTAATCTTAAATTCTTTTCAACTGTAATTGTTTGAAATATGAACTGTTTTATTGTTCTAAAGGCCAATTATATATATGCTGGGTTTACTTTAGGCGAAAAAAAGTGGGGGGGGAGGTCGAAAAGTGGGGGGGAAATAAAATGGGCTAAAAAAGCCAAAAATACCGTATAAAAAGCCTGTTTTCTACATATATATACTGCCATAGCTAAGCTTAAAAGTGCTCAAAAATTAAGTTAACTAAATTAACTAAAAAAGACGATTTTTGACCAAAAATCCTAAAAATTTGGCATTTTCTGGGCACCTTAGGGTGAGTGGGGGGGAAGCCCAAAAATGTGGGGGTGGGGCGGAGTGGGGGGGGGAAGAGGTCGAGTGGGGGGGGCCCGAAAATTGGGGGGGCGCCCCCTGGGTTTTTTACTGGGGGGGGGCGGGGGGCGCCCCCCCCCCTTTTTTGGGCTTCCCCCCCACACCCTAAGGTGCCCAGAAAATGCCAAATTTTAAGGATTTTTGGTCAAAATTTCCAAAATTTTTCCGGCCTCGCCGGAAATTTTTGGTAAAAAATCGTCTATTTTGGTGCCAAAACTTAATTTTTGAGCACCTTTAAGCTTAGTTATATATAGCAGTATATATATGTAGAAAACAGGCTTTTTTATACGGTATTTTTAGCCCATTTTATTCCCCCCCCCCCTCACTAGTGGGGGGGGGGCGTCCCCCCCACTTATTTTTGCCTAAAAAACCCCAGGCCCCTCCCAGCAAAGTAAACCCAGTATATGCAAACTACTGCTCAAACGCTGCAAATGCTAATGCTCCGACTGGTGAGTCCTTTGCAGTTCATACTAATAAGTACATGAGCAGAATCGCCTATTCTACATGGCAAAAGCTGGTTTCTGTAGTTTTCACCGATAGCTTGATTCTCTAATGTTGCGTAAGAGCCTGTGTTATACAATCTCCGTGTTCAAACTTTTTCAGCTCAAAATATATTAGAAACCTCAGGAGGAAAAACCAGTGACATCTTATTTTACGGGCATCCATTCTGTTACCGGCTGCTATATAGTCAAGCGGGAAAAAACCCACTTTTCAGATTTTTGGCCAGAACTTTTTAATGGTTTAACATATCGAAATGTTGATTATACAGGTAGCTAGGCCTAGTCGTAAGCTTTCTTATGAGCTATAGAACACCTCTCTAGGGTGTGCCGTTAGCGAGAAAAATTGTCCCAAACTGGCGGGAAAAAAACCACTGCGGGAAAAAAACCCACCCCAAAAAATTTTTGGCAAGTTGCCAGGAGCATTTCTAACCATTCCAAATGAAAGAGCGGGTTGTTTTAGTACAACTGCATCAAAATATATTAGTCTTTGTACTAAAATTGAGGTCATGTGGTCATTTGAAAATGTTGTATATATCTTTAACACATAAACATAGGCAAATTTTGGAAATTTTTAAAAATTGTTTATTTTCGGCAGTTTAAGCATCCTATCGTGTAGAAAACGTGTTTTTCTTGTATTTAGAGCCAAACTAGACCCATTTTAAGGCAAAAATAAGCATTTTTGGTCAAAATTGAAATTTTGGCTTGAAATGGCACCGTGTCCGATTTAGACCCCCTGGACCACCCAAAACAGTACGAACCCAGGTAAAACCTATACCAATTTAATCTATAGGCTCTATTAAACAAATGTATGTATTGGTTTGACCTTTCCGGTCAATGGTTCGAAAAAAAATTAATTTTGAAAAGTGGGTTTTTTTCCCGCCGTGGGGTTTTTCCCCGCCAACTCCAGGTCACCCCCAGGTCGCACCGGAGGGGTCAGAGCAGTGTGGCATATATCATCATGAAGCGCAACAGATGCCCTACAGGTACATATAATCCGCTTTGGTCTAAGTCTTTCCAGTAGTTCAGGGTGGCCCGGCAAAGTTTGCCAAATTTCGGCACTTGGTCGGACCAAAATTTCCAAAAATTTCAGTCTCAAAAAATTTGCAGGGAAGCATAGGGAGCTACCATAATACACCCTCCAGTGTTATTTTGGATGCTCTTCAAGATAGGCTATTAAAATCCTAGATAGCTCATACCGGTAAGCCCACACTGAGGGTGGGTTTTTTCCCCGCATTGGTGAGTGGGTTTTTTCCCGCTTGACTATATAATTCGAAGATTTTCAGATCCGGCAAAAAATGCTAACAAACCAAGCAGCTTTAGTAAGGCAGACTTTGACCAAAGCATTTCCGAAAATCGGACCGAATCCGGTTTATATATATATATATATATATATATATATCGGCAGTCGGATGTCTACGTTCAACGTGGCAAGACTGGCTAGTCATACAGTTTCGCTGAAGGTATATATATATATATATATTTGAATTTTAGATTCCTCCAGTCAAAATTAGTAAGTATACGAAATTTTACGCAACAAACCACGTCTCTCTAGCGTCTTCCCTGAGTCCTGTAGCTTTGACAAAAAATTGGCCATTTTAGCGCCAAGTCCACTTTTGGCCGGCCGTACAGATGGCTGGCCGGGCCGGGCAGCGAAAAAATATAAAAAAGGTTCACTTTCGGGGTATATATATACGTTCAGAAAAACCAAACTTCACCTGCTGAAAATGCCCAGATCGTTCTAACACTCCGACAGAAAATTGCATTTTTCCAAGCGTGACTTACACGGAAAAAAACAAACGGACCTAACTTGCCCGGAAGCGAAAATTTTCAAAGTTGGAAATATTGACCAAAACTTTTTTGCGACTTGTAGTACTCGTCGTGTAGATTCCAACGATACCAAAATTGTCCAGTTTCATTGAGTATTTAGCAGGCACGGAGCTCGAACGGGTCTCCAAGGGCCGCACTGAGCCTTTTACATCCATATATATACACACACTAGGGATCGACCGGAATTCCGGTTCCGGTTCCGGTACTTTTTGGTTCCGGTTCCGGTTCCGGTTTTTGAAAACGTACCGGAACCGGAACCAATTTTAGCCTATTATCAAAAGCAAAATTTTCAAAAATTTTATCAAACTTATTTAAAACTTTTTGAAAAACTGCGATTCTCTAACAACCAGAATATGATTTATTCAAAAATTTTCGCCTGCGGCGCTATTGCATTACTTAGAATGTTTAGAATTTGTAATAATAATTTCTAATGTATCGTTGTTATGAATATTAACATATTATAAAACAAAAATAATACTTAACTCAGATTAGATACCACAAGACCGCCGAAACTTTTAAATTTAAGTAGTGGTAAAGATACCTAATGCTGTATTGAAATTATTGAAGCCTTGGCGTCAACCTATGATATTTCAAAATTGTATATAGAGTGCGCTGTTACATAATCAAATGTCAGTTTTAGCTTAAATTTAATCTTTTTAATTGTTTAAATAGTGACTGGACTTTTTGGACTAAGTTTATTACTGTTTGTTTAGTAATTACTCCAGTGCACAGATCAACAGAATTACAAAAAATTATGGATGGAACATACAGCAATGGTTTTTAAAAATCTTTTGAAGAAACGTCATTTCTTTAAAAATCCTGATGAAGCTAGCCAAAAGGAAAAAATTTCGTTTAATTCAAGTTGGAGAAATTGTGCATTTCTACTTTCTTTGAAACTTGTGAAAAATACTTTTGGCTTATATATATGTTTAATGGATGAAAATTTATATATTTCAACCATGTAAAAAACATTTGCATTTTAATCAGAAAACTCCAATAACAAAGTAATTATACTGAGATATAATAACAATCTAAGGAATTGAAAACCGATGTTCTAAATAAGTCCAATTTTGTATATAGCTGATGTTACCTAAGTTCATAGCCAGATTGGATTTTACAATATGGAATTTGTACAAGACCAGTAATTTTCAGAAAAATTTTAATTTTGTCTGAAATACAGAGAGAATAAAATTAAACTAAAATGGTAATAGATATCTTATGTTTTCTAAAAATGTAACTGGCATCATTATTTTTTGCGTTTTGAAAATGCTGCAACTTTTCCAAGTGCTCTAGAAAAGTTAAATGAACTTTTTGATTGTGACTAAAAATTATCAGATAAGCCAGATAAAAACCAAACATGTGGTGCGCGCAAAAATTTCGTGGAATCAGTTTCTATCTGCTTAATTGAAAATTCAGCTTAACTACATACGTATATATATAATTAAGAAATTAAATTTTATTTGCCAGTAAATCTCCTTTAAAAGTAAACTAGCATTCGATTAAATTATTCATCGAAATTCGTATATATATGCAAAAATATAGATGCCGTTTATTCATAGAAAATGTGCTCGAATATATAATATTAATATAGCATATTCATACCGTGTACAATTAATTTTAAATGTTAAATTTTAAATTTAAAGCTATTGAGTAAAGTTTAACAATGCTATATATATGACAAAAATCTCTTACTAAATTGCAAATTTCATGTTCGTGCATTGAAATAACTATATCAAATATAATTCAAACGTTATTACAATGTTCTAGTAACTGCAAAAAAGCTAAAAATTGTGCAAAGATTGTCCAAAACGTCAGAAAAAATTTTCGATTTTTGTAGTGTTAAAGAGCTGGTTCCGGTTCCAGTTCCGGTTCCGGTTTTTTAAAGCCAGTTCCGGTTCCGGTTCCGGTTTTTTGGAGTTCCGGTCGATCCCTAACACACACATATATATAAATATATATATATGTATATATATATATATAAATATATATATATAAGCCTATAGTGAGCTAGAACTAAGCTGAGACGATTTTGATTTTAAAGCTACTGGTCAAAAAATAAAAAATTGGAGCTGGCGGAAGTCTCGATTTAGCCCATTGGATATTTTGGGAAACATCAAATTTCAGCAAATTCTCAACATAACTTCAACTTCAACATTCTTCATATACAACTGGTAACCGATAATACACTGGATATTCTATGATACTGATACTCTAGCTGCAATTAAATGAAATGTAGCCTCCGAAATAACCAAATATTGTGCCAAATAAGATAATTTGTATTCTAGTTTGAAGGCACCAGCCCGGAAAATCCGCTTTTCAGAAGCATATATATATACAGCCACAGATCGACCAGTCTAGACTTGTAAAGTTTTAGGTATATACCTAGAAATCCAGTTTACTAGGCATGAATCGGATACGACCCGATTTTCGGAAATCTTTTGGGCCAACACTGACATACAAAAGTACATAAGAGCTGTTTCATTTTTCTGTCCGACTAAATAGTGTATAAATTAATATCCGATAGCCAGAAATAGACAAGAAATTACGATTTCACTCAATTTTCCTTCTCCTGAGTTTTCTACAATAATAACGTTGT
This sequence comes from Trissonchulus latispiculum, assembly GCA_030248195.1. Taxonomy (NCBI): domain Eukaryota; kingdom Metazoa; phylum Nematoda; class Enoplea; order Enoplida; family Ironidae; genus Trissonchulus; species Trissonchulus latispiculum. The sequence continues at coordinate 19,544 of JASAND010014702.1, forward strand.
CTGACTAACTTCACATCTGAATTCAGGACACGCATTCCAACATATTTCAAGGAATTTTTGGTTAGACTTTAGATTGACTATTCTGCGTCAAATGCTGGTTACCATCATAGCACCGGACTAAAAATCAAACCACCTGCCAATATTGACATTTTCCTGCTCATGTCTGATTTCGTAATTTTACCGGAAACTAGTTACGTGAGAAGACAAGTTATTTTCCATGTCCATGTCAGAGCCACATCAGTGTACGGCCACAGAGCTGGGCTGACTACAGACATCGTTAACAGCGGATGGGCCCGTTGGACACAATTCTGTGACCGCAACCCATAAATTAATTCGCCTTCAAAGTTCCTGTTCATAGGAAGCTTTCTTGCATTTCACGTTGGATACTAAATCTGTCCTCCAACTTTAGCCATTTCCTTTTGTTACCTCATCATAAAAACTAGTGATGGGCACCGGGTATTTTTTCATATCCGGATATCCGCCCATTTTGCGTTAACGGCAGAGTTGGCAAATGGGACGAATTCTCTAATCCCATCCCATCCCATCCCACCAGATTTTCAAATTCACCGCCCCATCCCATCCCATTTGTCCGAACTTGCTTTTTCCAATCCCATATAATCCCACTTGCAGTATTTGACCTTACAATCGCTGTTGCATTGAAATTTTAATATTGGCATAAGGTCTTGAGTTGAGATGGTGGTAATCCTTTTGTGAGGGGAATTTTGAAGCGCAATAAACTTTCGCAATTTTGGGAATTGGAAAAATTTGACACACCGTTTTAAAGCTTATAATCAGTAAATCCGAAAAAAGCAAAATTTGCAAAAAACCAGCAAAATTTTTTCACATACTAAATATGTATAGACCATCGAACTTTGAGTATCGATTTCGCAAAACTATAGAATCGGGCAAAATTTCATTTTGTATTAAGTATGAAGTTTGGTATGAAGGATCTGTGGGTTGAGGGAAATTTTATAGATTTTGCTCAACGGGTGCTCCAGGAAATCCGCCAAATGTGCGATGACACGAAATTTTGCAACTTCGCATTGAGTATTCTCGCAGCTTGTGAAGTTCAAGTAAAGAAAAGTCCCTCCGCAATACTGCGAATTTTCATCCTGCCAAAGCTTACGCGAATCCATGAGGTAGTGTTTGGGAAATCGATGTTTAAAATAAAATAATAGCAGTTTTGCCAAATACGTTTGTCGGCCAAGTCTCTAGCTTAAAGCACCGGATTCCATCTAATAGGCATTAATAAAATGTGCAACTAAATTGTATAAATTGATTAGAAAGTAAGTCGATAGGACTAAATCGATTGAGTATAAATCATTCAAAATTCTCCTTAAGATTTGGCAGTAATTTTGACAAAACTGATTTAGTCAAAAATGGCCGTTTTTTGACCCCCAAAATCGTTTTTGGATTATAGTGATTAGACCAGACTAGAGATAGCTCTAAGGTTGTGTGAAAAATAAACCAATCTAAAATTTAAGTCTCATCTCCGTCGGTTGTTCAAAATCATCTTAGCCTTGCCTACGCCTCGGGTAATTTCAATTTCGATATGCAATTACTCACTGTCATACCGTGGACTCAGTGCAAAATTTGGTATGGCACTTCGTGAAAGCGAGCGACTGAGGTGTGACACGGAAAAATTCACCTCAAAGCAGAGGTGTGCTGCGTCGAAATAGGGAATCGAAAAAGTGTCGATTATAATTCTGCGCCAAAAAAATCGAAACTGGTGTAAGATACCGGGTAACATTTGCATAGTTTTAAAACTCTAAACAGATACTGTATCACTGTGAAATTAGAATTTTGAAATAGGTCTTCAAAAAATTTTAATTAATTTGTGAAGATAGCGAACTGCAGAAAGTCGCTAAATTCGGTCGCTATTGGTGACAAAAAATGAGGGTCATTAAGTTTTGTTTAGATGTAGATTATAAAAAACTAGAAGTCCTAACTAAAAATTCTAATTCCACAGTAGCACAGTACATGTATAAAGGTTTCAAACAATACCCAATGTTGCTTGGAATCCTTCGCCAGTGTAGATTTTTGGCGCAGAAATTAAATTTTTTCTGTAAAATTGTGAAAATTGTTGATTTTTACAGAGAGGCATATGACGACCAGGCTATATTGCAAGATTGCATATTTTTGCGCTTCAACATATTTAGTCTTTATATATTACTATATTTATACTAAATACTATATATACTAAATACTTTACTAAATTACTAAAACTTTGCGAAAATTAGCTTCAGTTGGCTGCAAAACTCTCGTACTCTCTCATATTCAAATTGCACACAATTGATGGCTCGAAATTGCGAAGAACTGAACGAAACAACTCAAATTTTGAACTTGATATGCACGACATATGTGGTTAGT